>BJBW01004337.1:13129-80671 GCA_004320125.1 Scolopax mira
AAAGCGTAGAGGGGTCCCACCTGTGGGGAGGAACGGATAAGACAGGTGACCCAAACCTGACCAACTGGGGTATTCCATCCCATCTGCCCCATGCTCAGTATAAAAGCTGAGGGATCAAAGGGTCAGCTCTCTCTTCCTCTTCTTCCCTCTCTTCCTGCGATGGACGATGTCCGAAGAGGACCCTGTCTGTTCATCTGCCTTTGATCCTGATCTGTGTGTTCCTGACTCCAGAGCTGGAATTCAGTTCCCATGCATTACTGAGTCCAGTCTGGGACCTCCACAGTGCCTGCTGGTGACAGGACTGTCATCCTGGGAGCTCGATACGATTTTGTATATATTTTATCTTTTTCATTATTTTCTTCTTTTTTATTTTAATATTAATTCTTCATTAAAGTAGTTTAGTTCATTCTAAACTTCTGTATTTCCTTATCTCTTCCTCTCATCTCGGGGGGGGAAGGGCTGGTCTGGTTGCAGTTATTTCAGCTGAAACCACGACACCAAATTATGTATTAGTTCAAAAGGGGAATAGAATACAGATCAAACTACACTTATCTAAATGATTTCTAGGATGTCTGTTCTGGCTATGATTTTGTGTAAGACCATTCACTACAGCAAAAATTCAAGAAAGATGCAAATTTCACAAACTCAGCTTTGGGATTTGATCTATCCATTCTCATAAATGATGAGTGCCTTAAACAATGAAAGAAGAATGCAATAAATCAGTAAATCTTCAGCTTCTTCCTTCAAAAAAGTTTTAGCATGTGAATATGGAGCATCTAGAAACAATAGAAATTATTTCAGGCCACAATGAGGAAAGGTAATTGTTTTCTGTACAGAGATTTCTGCACGGAAGTTGAGTAAGTTTGCCTTCTGCAAATTTAATACGCACTCAGGAGAAAAACTTTCTTGCCATCAATGGCAAGAAAACAAATCTTATTTAAATTGTAGAAAAGCATTGGATGATTGACAGGTTCCTAAATAATAATTAAATTTGAGATAAGGAAAAATGTTTGTCTAAATAATTAAAATATCAATAATAAATATATGATAAATTTTATACACAGTCTTTCCCATAGTTGCCATTCCAGTTCTCTCTACTAATGGCTAACCTTTGTAATTTCTAGAAATAATAGCTAAATATTAACTAATCAGCATTGTTAACTATAAACTATTGGAACACGTAACGATTTCTGGAAATGCCCTATAAGAACAGATAAAAATGAGTGTAGCGAAGCACAAATAGACATGGAGAAGTTTTTGTTAAATTCATCAAATTTGTATGAATGGTTGCCAATTAAATTTTGAGTATTTTCAAACTCCTTTGATTTCTAGTTCCATTTGACACCTAAGGTAATTAAGCGCCTGATTATTCTTGTGCATCTAGGCCAAAGAAGATGTGGGTCTGAACTGAATAGGGACTTTACAAGCAGGTGATGATGTAGTGAATTGCTGCTGACAGAACACAGACCATCAAAAAAAAACCCCTATTATTTCCACTATACAGGGAAAGGTATTCTTTTCTTTAAAAATGTGTAATCTCTCAATTTTTAAGAGAGCAGTAAGAGTTCTGATTCATGCAATCAAGGTTATATTATATAGAAAAAATATAGAGAGGTTTAAACAACTGCTGATGTCATTAAGCCAATTGGGTTATATCTAGGTGAAGGTTTAAACCAGACATTGTCAGAAAACATCCAAGATAAGACAATAGTTTAAGGAAGAATGTGGCAGCCTGGTTATCAGCAGGAGAAGGAGCCCTGTATTCATTAAAGATACCGTTGCAGCATTTATTAGCATCACTGCATCTGCCTACATGCTCATACACTCACTGTAACTGTGGCAGCTGTTACATATTTCACTCTTCTGGTCAAATAAACAAAGCTATCTTGCTGTTGTTTGAAGACAGTGTGAATACTCTGATTCCTAGTGCCTCTTCTCTCCTCTCACCTTACTCACTGCATCTGTGTATCCTTCATTGCTTCCCCACACCCTACATCTATATAAAAGTGCCAGCCTTTAAAAAATGAAGTGGTGACTTTTCTGTGGGGAAGGACTGCCCATACCAAGGACACATTTAAATAGACTATGTTCTTGAAGATCATCAGCTGAGCATTTTCTGAATATCAGATCTTTGCTTTGGAAAATCTTGTACAAAAAAAAAAATAAATCAATCTTGTTTACCTTGAGGGGAAAAAAAAAAGAAAAAAAAGGAAAAAAAAAAGGAATAAAAATTTATTAGAGTGAATTGAACATACATGTGATTCTGAATTCCAATAGGGAAAAAAAAAAAAAGAAATAAATCCTACTTCAGACCTGTGACATTTTCAGTATCTAAAATGGACTTCATTTATAGGAGCTCTCACACTTTCTGAGAGTTCTGCTTGAATTATCCGCATGTCTGAGCCCTACCTGCTGAAGTGCTGATTAAATGTTAGAGGAGAGAAAAGCAGACCTTGGGAATATGTCAGACAGATCGCCCTCTAGCCTGTATCCTTGCTATATACAGAATCACTTTGTCCAAACCAGAGAGAATGTACTGTGAAAGCTGCCTCCCTGACACCAACAGCTGATACACACTTTACAGATGTAAATTTATTGGTGCAGTTATAACATCCAAGTCCCAGTTCATGTTCAGCAGGTATAACACTAATTGCAGGAACAGTCAAGACACCTCTAATTAGGATGAAATCCATAGGCTGCATATAGCTCTTTTCTAAGGGCTACTGAAACAGGTTAATTGGGAATTCCCTGGTGACAGAGGATGTGTCTTATGGTCACACTGAAATGCTTCTGATTTAGTACTCAAGTCTTAATTCATACACTATTCACACCATCGGCATGGTGATGCACACTACGGATCTGCTCTGCAATACGCAAGCTGTCCTTTTGGCAAGGAAGTCCAGGCAAACAAGAAAGAAGCAAAGTATCAAATTGCAGCCTTAGGTGCAGCATAGACAATCTACATTCTTTATTAGATCTGGCTCCTCCTAACTTGCTCTACTAAGGGGATGCATGCTGCTTTGTACAGTAAGCAGGCTCTGGCAGACAAGAAGCAGGGATTGGCAAAGTTTAACACTTTGCAGTGAGGTGAGAGTTTCAGAAACAACTTTCCCTTCTCTGCCCCCAGCATTGACTCTGTCTGAGGAGAAGCAGTGACAGGAGTGACAGTAACAAACACGTCACAATCCAGACTAAGTGATACAGTAACTGTGAAGTAGAAGATTATCTGCATCACTCCCCCCTATCCCCCACCTCATCCCCAAGACTCCTTTGGTGGACACTCACATGGCACATTTGCAAAGTCATGAATGATTGTCCATTTCACAGGAAGTCTTTGGTCCATTCTTGACCTCTTCAGTTCACAGAGAGACAAATCATAAAATGTGATTCAGGGTTTGACATGGTTCCTCTGGTTCAGAAGGAAAGAGTATCCTTTGAGATACCAGGATGAAACAAGAAACTTTGTTTTATCATGTAAGGCATGTTTCAGACACAGAGACAGAAACAAGGTTGTCATTACCATATCTCCTCTCACAGTTCCCATGGCTTTAGCACCCACTGTAGCAGTCTGTTTGCAAATCATCAGATGTAGAACTCTGTCACAAGGACTGATTGTGAAGGTGACATGTAGAAGTAACTCCAGCTAGCCTAGACTTGCATGAGTTGCTTATCATGATTTCAGTACTCCCCCCAGTTTACATTTACATTCAATCAGGAAAAGCATGATGGCACAGCTGGAAGAGCCAGTGTGCCCATATTGAAATGCCCACTCCATTTTCAAGTGAATTAAATGTATTATTATCTCTCCATGCTTGAGGTACTCATCATATAGAATAGGATATAGAGAAAACATCGAACTGCTACAGGTGTGGTGTTTGTCATACAATGCAGGGAGATCTCAAGAGCACTGCTGGTACCATCTGGTGTGGGACAGGGAAGGAGACTGATGCAGGTCTTTAGTGAGGAATTAGATCATCTTGCCTTCACAGATTCACAGAATCTTAGTGGTTGGAAGGGATCTTTGAGATCTAGTCCAACCACATTAAAAAAAAAAAAAAAAACCAGACAAAAAAAACTCAAAAAAAAAAAAAAACCCAAACCCAGAAAACCCAGAAAAAACACACACAAAAAAAGCACCCACCAACTAAACCCCACACCCACAACCCCACACCCACACCCCACCACAAACCAATAATCTTGGGCACTAGAGCATGCCCTGAAGAGCCATGTCTCCACATTTCTTAAATACCTCCAGGGATGGTGACTCCACCACCTCCTCCCTGGGCAGGCTGTTCCAGTGCCTGACCACTCTTTCAGTAAAGTATTATCTTCCTGATATCTAATCTAAATCTCCCTTACCGCAGCAAGTCCTGGGGACTTTGCCATTCATTGGTGGTTTTTTTGTTGAGTATGTTTTGGTCTTTTTTTTAATAAGAGGAGAATTTCCCTGTCATAAGAGATATCCTGATAGGTACGCCTCACACTTGGGAGACCACATGCTTTTTGTTGCTCAGAGTGCCATGGGGAATTCAACCTTGTTTACTGGGTGCTGAAGGGATGGAAACAATATATAGAACAGCGAAAGGGAACAGTATTTCTAACTATGTCCAGAAACATGAGCATAAAGGCATTTTTCTGACAATATTTCATCATCCCATCACAGAAGACAGACTCAATGCCTGTGGTTGTGTTAGGTTAAGTGAAAGTGATCTGCAGTTAGGATCTCTTGGCAGCCCTGCACAACACCCTGCTTTAGGATACAGCATGACACAATGATTCAAAAGGCATTTGGGATACTGTCATCGAGGCTGTACATGAAGATACAGTATCTTGTAGTCAGCTAATTGAAAGCACACTTGAATGCTACCCAGCAGGAGTGAAGCTTCAATTTCAGGTTTTCTTCCAAAAAAAGGAAACAAAATCTCTCTACCTGCAGGCATTTCAAAATGCGATTCTCATATATAAAACATTAATTTTTGATTGAACTCCCTGTGTGGTCTGATTGTCTGGGTAGAGAACTACATGACTAAAGGTAGCAAGGCATGCAGATCATTAGCCATGCAGAGGTGTGTACCACAATTTCATTCATGTTCTGCTTATCCACAGAAAAAATGCTACTCTGTCTGCAGTTGAAGACTGGGAAGGTTTGTAATACGTAGGTAGTATTTTTACACCTGTTAGTTTTACATTTATGGTAGGTGGTCATTGTATTCATGAAATTGCATGATCCATGAGGGTCTACAGAATCAAAGACTTATTTCCCTACTGATAGAGCTATAGAGCACTGTGTGGCTATCTATTTGGGGAACCTTTCTTAAAAAGAGCATAGACTCGTATCTATTCTTGTGCAGACACTAAAAGACACTAAAATACTTCTTCCAAAAAAAATTATTACCCTACTCTTGGCATAGAGTAATTCTTGGAGGGGTAATTGTGTCTCTCAGACAGGATGGCCTGTTGGACAGTCATGGGAGGGTCATGGGAGTCATTGCAACTGTTCTTGTAACGTTCAGCTGGATTGTGGGACTCACCAAACCACTGTTCTGCTCAGTTTTTTACAAAACAACTGTTCTCCTATGCAGCTGCTCCAATACATGCATGATCCATCTCTATGAGTTATTTAAGCTGCAGACAAAACATCTCTTAAGCATCTTTACAACCTACAAAAGAAATTTCTTTATCTTTGGGAATTGTTTCTATTTACTAATGTCTTACCTAAGTACAATTTTATAACTTCTGCAGCAATTACCTGGGAATCTCCAGGAATTTTTACCTAGGGTGTTAATCAACACATGAATTAGATTAGGTTTAGCAAGAGCTGTCTGGGAGACACTTGAGAACTGTCCAAAATCCTATATGAAGAACTCCTTTAACAATCAGTCAAGTACATATTTGCAAAAGTAGCAGCTTAGAGCTGAATCAATCTCCAAGTCAGGTCTATTGTCACAAATCAGCCAACACTACATAGAATCATAGAATCATAGAAATATAGAATCATAGAATTATAGAATCATAGAATGGTTTGGGTTGGAAGGGACCTTAAAGATCATCTAGTTCCAATGCCCTGCCATGGGCAGGGATACCTCCCACTACAGCGGGTTGCTCAAAGCCCCATCCAGCCTGGCCTTGAACACCTCCAGGGATGGGGCTTCCACGACTTTCCTGGGCAACCTGTTCCAGTGCTTCACCGCCCTCACTGTGAAGAATTTCTTTCTAGTATCTAATCTAAATCTTCCCTCTTCCAATTTAAAACTGTTGCCTCTTGTCCTGTCTCTACACTTCCTGACAAAATCTAAAACATCTATGCATATAACTTGCTGTGGTGTTCCTGGAACAGCCAGGCATTTCATGTCTTAAGAATGCTGGGTGAGTATAAAAGCACAGCCTTGATCATCATCTACACCAAAATGATAAATAAAGAAAATTTGATTTTCATACATACAACTTGCAATCTTAGTTCAATGTGTCTTGCCACACTATTACATATATGCTATATAAACTAATATCTAATCTATTATACTACCATGCTTACTACTCAGTAAAATCCTAAAAAAAATGTTTCAGTCATCTATATTTCAAGTTCAGATTCCCTTTGTTTATGGTAAAAATTAAGTGAACAGAAGTGAACCAATAAGGAAAAGTTTCACAGGCTTGGAAGCTCTGAAGGAGGTTCCCTGTTAAAGATGATTCTTTTCATGAACCTCTTTTCCCACCAGGTGAGGAGGACAGCCTATAGCAATCAGTCAGTACTGGCCTTGCCTGATGAACTAATGGGAGACTGGCCTAGACTAAAGCTGTGATCTCATGAACCTCCTGGCAGCAAGACAGAAGCAGTTTTGCTATCAGGATACTATGCTATTAGTATCCATCATGTCAATGATAAAACAGAAATCAGCATATTGCCTGAGTTTTTATTTATTTCTTGGGATAGGCTAAATCTCTTTACAGACCTAATTTGCTGTCCCTGGTGCAGCAGTAAGCAGCATAGCTCTGAAGGAATTTTAGCATGGAGATGAAAGACTTTTTCATACCAATATGCTGGTCCTAAGGTGTGTACAAAGGTATGTTGGCCACACATTTTGTATGGCCAGTGGTGTTAAGATGCAAAAGGTGTGATGTAGTTATCATTACACAGTGAGTTCATGCTAAAATACTCCATGGATATACATAGTGAGTATTACATTCACAGTAGCATTTCTACAAGCATGTCCACTGACCCATAAAAGTAAACATTTACTCAGGTACTGTTACCAAAGGCAGTATAGCTGTATGAAGAGCTGTAATATTTACCATCATGCCTTTAGAACCTGCAACATAGAGAGTAATCACTTCTCTCCTAATACTAATGGCAGAAGAATTGAATCTGTAAGAGCCATAAATATGGATTCATGGTTCCAAAGCAATCTTGAGTGATAATATGCAAGTAGTGGAGGTGCTTTTCATTGCCAAGAATTTCATGCAGCTGTACTGGAAAGGGATTTACAAAGATGGCACAAATCAAATTTTTCATGGTTTGCACCAGATGTTGCCCAGAGACCAGGAAGCAACAAGTGATCATCGAGTTTTTTCTCTTTTGTAATAAAGTGTTTCTTTATGTCACCAACAAATGTTGAAATTATTCCATTGCTTTTCTTATTTCAGTACAGGAGATTTCATCAGTGTAAATCGGTTACGCCATATTTACACAGGCGCAGATAAAAACAGAATGAGTTTCCTAGCAACATCATCTTCATCAAAACTTGAAGTAAGATTTAATAGAGGAAATCATAGAATCATTTAGGTTGTAAAAGACCCTTGGGATCATTGAGTCCAATCATCTACCCTACTCTACAAAGTTCTCCCCTGCACCATGTCCCCCAACACGACATCTAAAAGACTCTTAAACACGTCCAGGGATGGTGACTCAACCACCTCCCTGGGCAGCCTATTTCAATGTCTGACCACTCTTTCTGTGAAAAATTCTTTCCTAATATTCAGTCTAAACCTACCCTGTTGGAGTTTGAAGCCATAAAAATCTTTTCTATGTGAAAGAATATGACATCTGAGTGTCACTTTCCTAAAGACTGCTCACAGTTATTCCCTTGTTCTTTTTCCCTTCATTTGCTGTCAGTTACAGAACTCACATTAGATAGCTTTATTTTTTTTCTTTTTTAACTGTTAACTAAGACCCATGTGGGTATCAGACCCATACACAAGAAGGCTTTAGGATAAGTAAGAATTACACACTGAGATCCTTTCATGTTGTTCTATAAGACAGCTAAAATCAACATTAAAGAAAGAAGCAAACAAAAAACAACTCAGCCCCAAACCAAAACACCCCACTAGACATCACAATTCTTCAATTACTCTTGCTCTTCTGTACCACTCCCTCCCTCAGATTTCTTCTAGAATCGACCTATTCAGGATTTGTGGTCCAGAACCATGAAAACAGTGATGGGCTTGTAGAAAGTGGTGGGTAAAAAAGCCAGGGAACATTAACTACTTTAAATAATGGCATCTTCCCGAGGAGAGTATTTGTACCTGCAGCAACTACTTTCCATCCCCTTCCCTGGCAGATGGGAGCTATTGTCATCTTGTCTGAAAAGCAGAAAAAGGGGTGTCTGAAATTTCAGAGCAGACATTTTTGAGAAAACTGCTGAAAATTACATTAGTGATGCGACTCAGTTCATCAGAATGCTTTCTTTACTTATTCAAAATAAAGTGATTTCACATGAAAATGTATTAAATTAGGCAATTACTTTTCTTGAATAACGAAGGCCACTAATGGGATATATTAACTCCATACATTATTACAAATGCATACAGATCTACAGTTAATTTTGCAAGTATCATTCTATATATACGATGTTTTTTATTTATGTTGATTCATCAGTACTGTTTACAGTACTGCTTTTGAACCTTGGTATGACTGCCTCATATTTTTATTATTTTTTCATTGATTTTAGACTGTTTTTCTAGTCTTTCAAGTGCACTTGGAATCATGATAATTTTCTTCATGGTCATATAATTGATTTTATTTCTTGACATTATTTATATATATCACTAACGAAAATGTTGAACACAGTAATATATCTGTTGCTTCAGGCACCTTTTCTGTAAGTACTGTAATTTCATATGTCTTGGGAACACTGGCTAGGGACTAGCTTGAATCCACTGGCTAGGGACTCCAATACTATTCTTATCTCATTAATAAAACAGACAAAATAAAATAAACAGACTTGGCTCAATGGCAAATAGTTGGCTAAGCTGATTGTATGGCATGACCCACAAAAACACATCATCTAACAGACAAAATGTTGAAACAACTGAACCAATAGCAAGCCGTTAGCACAATGCTGTGAAGGTTTCTCTACACCAATACAATTCTTAGAAGGTTTCTGAGGGTTTTTTACAAACATTAAATATTAGATTTCCTGATCTGTATCTCTATATTCCAACTGTATCATAAGACACTGGTCTGTGTTGAACTCAGCAAACATCTTCCTTTTTACCTTCATTATTTTATAGGACTGTTCGTTTTGCATCAGCCTCCACCCCTGCCAGCACACCTCTGTGTACATCTGTTGGTTTCAGCTTCTACGGGACCTACTTCAGTTAAAGTCCACACATGATCATACATAATAACCCATGACATAACAAGTCCTATCACAAAGTTTCCTTTGTTTTTTTTTATTTTGTTTTTGTTTGTTTTGTTCAATAAAAATGCGACAGTTATAAAAAATCTTTCTAAATGTTAGCTCTGTACATCCCTCAAATATCTTCTGTTACCATCCTTAGCAAACTAGCCATCTCAGTGAAACTATACTGAAATCTGAATGTTCAAAACCTCCATTTTCTGTGCAAAAATATACATGCAAACATAATAGTATTATTAGTGGATAGTGGATATCAAAAATAATTTTTAAATATTCCTTTAATTCAAATGGAAAATGCTTTTGTTATCTGTTTAACATCTTTGTTGGTGACAGGGGCAGTGGGATTGAGTGCATCTTCAGTAAGACACCCAGCTGTGTGGTGCAGTCAAGAGGCTGGAGGGAAGGAATGCCATCCAGACAGATCCAGACAGGCTTGAGAGGTGGGTCCATGCAAATTTCATGAAGTTCAACAAGGCTAAGTGTAAGGTCCTGCACCTGGGTCTCAGCAATCCCAGATGCAAATACAGGTTGGACAGAGAATGGATTGAGAGCAGCCCTGAGGAGAAGGACTTGGGAATGTTGGCAGGTGAGATACTCAACAGGACTCCGCAATGTGCGTTGGCAGCTCAGAAAGCCAACCACATCCTGGGCTGCATCAAGTGGAATATGGCCATCAGGTCGAGGAACATGATTCAGCCCCTCTACTTCACTCTGGTGAGTCCCCACCTGGAGTACTGCATCCAGCTGTGGGGCCCTCAGTACAGGAACAACGTGGACCTGTTGGAACGGGTCCGGCTGAGGGCAACAAAGATGATCAGAGGGCTGGAGCACATCTCCTATGAGGACAGGCTGAGAGAGAGAGTTGGGGTTGTTCATCCTGGAGGAGAAGGCTTTAGGAAGACATTATAGAGGTCTTCCTCTACTTAAAAGGGGGCCTACAGGAAAGATGGGGCAGAACTCTTTATGTAGGAGTGTCGTGACGAGATTGAGAGGTAACGGTTTTAAACTGAAAGAGGGTACATTCAGATTAGATATTAGGAAGAAATCCTTTACTGTGAGTGTGGTAAGAGATTGGAACACATTACCCAGAGAAGCTGTGGATCCCCCATCTCTGGAAGTGTTCAAGGCCAGGTTGGATTGGGATTTGAATAACTTGGTCTAGTGGAAGGTGTCCCTGCCCATGGCAGGGGGGTTGGAAAAACATAATCTTTAAAGTCTTTTCCAACCCAAACAATTCTATGATTCTATGATTCTATGAACTTGGGAGGGAGTACATCTAGACTTGACCTAGCTTTAATTAGAATATTTTTTAAATATGGTATTTCCCCTTCTGATTGGAAAATTTTATTCTATAAGGAACAGTTCTGGATAGTGAAAGGACAGTTCTGACAGTGAAATCAGTTTATTACAATTACTATGGAACTAAATAGAGTGTGAACAAACAATTCTGCACACAGTAGGAGACTCATATTAGAGTGAAATGTGACTTTCTGAAGAACAGTTCACAGCTTTAATATAATACTAGTTGTAAAATAACTATATGAACATCATAGGCCATTATTTAAGATAAAAAATGACAGCACTCACTTGAAGCAGTCAGGTTTTCAAGTTACTACCTAATGTATATAACTTAAAATAATTCCAATAACTTTGGCTAAGACTCTGACCTCGCAAAAAATTCCCCTGGGGCACTGAAGACCATGTATAAAAAGCTTTTTGGTAGATCTGAATCTGAAGGATCTACTTAAAAAACATTTTCTGAATGTCATTGAAGACATTCCTAGCAGCCCATTTGAAAAAATCAGGCCTTAAGAACTAAATCTGACACTAGGTATATATATTTGGAAATCACCTCCTCCTGAGAAGCTGGAAAGATCTTTGCAAAACTTAAATCTCATTTAAGAGGTTGAGGCCAAATGGGACTTTAAATATTATACTGGCACAAAAACATGTTAATGGCAGAGGCATTCCATGGGGGGTCTTTTCTATTTACACTCAATTTCTTTTAATAGTTCTAATTACTTTTTTACTCTAATACTAAGTAAAATAGTGATTAGAGGCAGATGAATTTTCATTACAATTTTATGCTCAGTCAGAAAAGTAGTGAATAACTACTTTAAAAATCAATACAAATTAAAAAGTGCTAAAAATAAATCTAATTAGTTTTTATCAATCAAAAACTCTAGGCATAAGATTGGATTGCTAAAAAACAGTAGAAATATTAAAAGGGACAGATGCCCTCCTAGAAAAAAAAGATATATTTATTTTCCCACAGAATATGGTTATATGTAGTTCATGACATAGGTTTGTAGGAAGGGATGAACAAAAAAAGAAATAAAACCCATCTGTGTTGTCCATGTTCTTTTATAAACACTGTATTTTTATGATTTCTATAATTCGATATTTATTTACAATAGCAGCAACACTAATTTTTAATACCCTGTAAAACACTGATGCTGGAAAGAGACATTCCATCTAAACATTCAATGGTTCCTAGTAGCCATCTTTTTGAATAGCTATAAATATACTGCTTACTTCCTCCTTAGATCTTGTTGGGTTGGAAAATGGGATAAAAGAAAGAAGCATGAATGATTCTTTAGGTGTTGCTGGCTAGTCTTACATGACTGGCTCACAAGCGTTTTAAAAAGATTAAATTTAAGATTTAAATTGCATTTGCTGTTTGATTTATAACAACATAAAGAGAAAAACGTTTTAGTGTCACCCATCCCAGCACTAGGTGTTAGGGAAATGATCCGTGAGAGATTCCCTAAGTCCTCAGAAGTTAATATTTTAACAAGACAAGAGACGTTGGAAGAAATTATTTTTACCGAGTCAAAATACTGAGGGATTAAAACTGACGCAATTACCTCCAAGAAGTAAAAAAGCACTCTTAATTATGGGCAATCTTTTTTTTTGGTACCCTTGCAAATAAATACCTTATTAATCAAAGAAAGAAAATTATCCAGCTCTAAGCTACCTCTGAAGATATGATTTTGAAGTTGCAGATGGCACATACTGCACCAAAAACACCCCAGCGATAAATCTGGTAAAAAGAGTTGAGATCCTCACACCTCTAGTCTTCATACTAACACTGTTCTTCTCATCCGTTCTCCTGGCAGCCCAGCGGTCTCACCCAAGCATGAGCAACAACTTCACCCCTGTGTACTGCCCCTATGTTGAGATGGGAGCTCAGGCAGGATGGGGAAAGGAGGCAGAGCGAGAGACCCCACTGCCAAGCTGGACACAGCATCAGGGTGCCTGGGAGACATGCCCAGGGAAGAGGGTGGGATGTGCTGGAGAAAGGCTATCTGCCATAGGTGTTTTAGAAATTGCTGTGACTTCAAGGGTTGTTTTAGTCAAACTGTCTCTAGTGCAGCCTTGTATAGGAAGATAGGTTTATTTGTCTCTGGTGGTGTTCAAAGACTCGATATGTTTTGGCAATGTTCTGAAAATAGGCATGTAGTTCACACTCAAAATCCAATGACTGCACCTTGATGCCTTCAGAGAGGACTTCCTGGTCAATTTCTTTTTCCTCTGTCCTGTCTCCTCCAGCCATCATGTATTACAGCCCTCTTCCCATCCATGGGGATAGGGGTTCAGACCTCTTCTTGTTGGTGAGGATGATCTCTACAAGTTTACAAGAACTCAGAAAGATGCTCTTTCAAAACACATAGCATAAGCCTGTGTCTCTTAACTGGAATTCCTTTTTCCCCCCTATCTGTTCTGCTACAGATCTGGGGGGGTAAAAAAAAAAAAAAAAAACTTCCTAAAGATGTTTATACATTTAATACTTAATTAATACGTTTAATATGTTAATACATTAATACTTCCTAAAGATGTATATACTTCTTTATGTTTATATGTTGCAAAGTATATCAGTGCTGCCGGAGCAGTTGAGCACTTTCAAAATTAGTGGAATTAAAGCAATCCATGAAAACAAAGGCAAATTGTTTTGCTCTGTCTCTGTAGCCATGTTAATAGACCCATACTCATATTCTGCAGAGGCTGACACACAGGGAACTGGAAGACAAGAGTAGCAAAGCAGCACTGTAGGAGCAGAAATAAAATTATGTGTTTTGTCCAAGTGCTTTTCTTGTAGCCCTGCAAGAGACATTCAGTAAAAATAATACAGCCTGGGAAAGGACTTTTTTGTTTGGTTTTTGGTTTTGTTTTCTGTTCTGTTCTGTTCTGTTTGTGAGTTTGGGGTTTTTTGGGGAGGATTTTTGCTATCAAACTATTTAATCTTTCTCAAGTATTATGTCCAGTTCTGGGCTCCCCTGTAAAAGAGAAACATAGACTTACAGGAAAGAATCCAACAAAAGGCCACATGAATAATGAAACACTGGATCATCTCCTCTATAAGGAAAGGCTGATGGAGCTGGGACTGTCCAGCCTGGAGAAGAGAAAGGCTGCGGGAATCTCATCAACTTACATAAATACTTGAAGGGAGTGTGCAATGATGGAGCTGGGCTCTTTTGAGTGGTGCTCAGTGACAGGACAAGAGGCAATGGGCACAAACTGAAACACAGGAGGTTCCCTCTGAACATCAGGAAGCACTTTTTTGCTGTGAGGGTGACCAAGCACTAGCACAGGTTGCCCAGGGATGTTGTGGAGTCTCCATCCTTGGAAATATTAAAAAAAATCTAAACACAGTCTTAATTAACTGTCTCTAGGTGGCTCTACTTGAGAAGGAGCTTGGACAAGACGATCCCTAGAGGTCCCTGCAAAGCTCAACCATTCTGTGATTTTGTCACTGTGCAAAACTGTCTACCCCTATAACTGACATAATATCAGATATCTCCCCTCTCTCAGCATGTCTTTTTACTGCAGTTTATTGCCCAGAGAGTATCTTAAGATAGCAGCATGCAAATTGAAAAACTACAAATGAAACCAGGAACTCACCTTTTCTCCCTGTGGGCCCAGAGGCTGTAAGTGGCTGTCTGCCCACAGATGACTGTCATTCAGACATTGTTTTTAGAACACATTTTTACGCATTCATCTAAAGTTATTAGCAGGTTATTTGATTGTAAAATGAGTAATAAGAAGAGAAGTTACATCCTACAATACAGTCAAGCAGTGGGCAAGAACTATGTGACCTAACCAATTAACAAAGAGAATATAAAATATTTAGGGGTTAAAGTTGTCTAGTGTTTTCCTTTTACTCTTCAGACATTTTCAAAGTGCTTACTCAGTCCATATAAAGACAAGTAAGGCAGACATTTGATTAATTTTAAGACATTTGTCAAAGAAGGGGTTATTAATGTTCAAATCTGCCTACTAACATCTCCAGGTTGTAAAGTTATTTGCTCTGCTAAATATTTCCTAGTAATAAGCATTCCTTTTATATTTCTTCCTCCCCCATCACATCTCCACCTCCCAAATGCCAAGGAAATTTGAGATTTTCGGCTTTTATAAATGCTTAATAGTCATAAGTTTTCAGAAGTGTCACGATTTCTCATATCTGACTCAGGACTTTTTATCATTTGGGATTAGCAGAACTAGAGATATGTTGGTGCATTAAGCTGCAGAAGGAGTGAATGCTCTCAGCCTTACCTTGTCTCTTTTTGTAGGAGATAAAAATTCTCCATCTCCATACAGACAAAGATCTCCACTCAGAATCTCATCTTAATGCCATTTGTGAGGAAGAGACTTCCAGATTTCTATGTATCCAATATCCCTTTATGGAAAAGTATCTTAAAACAGGGATATTTGCACTCAACACCTTAGGCTGAGTAGAAACCAGATAGACCTATTTATAGTGAACCAAAAAAGAAAATATTTTTCCATTAGTCTGGAAAAATAAATCTGTAATATACCCAAGAATCCTAGAATGTTGTTCAACTGAAGACTAAGAAAAGGAGTAGGCAATCATAAACTCATGTAAACCAGTCATTAAGTACAAAAAGAATTAAAGGAAAGAGATGCAGAGGTCAAAGAGCAAGAGCCTAGAACTCTTCTGCAAGTAAGAAGCTTATCATACAGAAATCACGTGAATTTTCTATACTAAGTGGACGAAGCAAAGCATCCCACAGGCCAGTCCTTCATTTCTTTGAAGATTAATTACAGCCAGCTGTATCTTGATTACCCAGGTGGAACTGACACAGACACACAGAGCCTGGACTTCCAATTTCTTTTTGAATAGAGGTTTCACAGAATGCTTAATCTTGTGTGTGATTCTTATCTCTTAGAGGTTTTTGTGTGGTTTTTTCCACTCGTAAACTTCCAAAGTGAAAAAAAAATTCTGAGGTGGTTTGAAGGATAGCCCCTCTCTTTTTATTACCACTCAGAATCAGCAGATGGAAACAGCGGGCTTCAGGAACTGAGCTCTCAGTTGGTGTCTGAGCAATGTTCATGTCAAGAGAACTGAGAAGGCCACAGAGGAACCAGCTCCCAGCCAGCATTTGGACAAGAGCCATGCCAAGATGGTTAAGCAGCCTGCAGGGAAATCTGGCTTCTGCCAGTGTGTAGATGAAGTGCAAGGCACAGTGAAATGTGGCTCCCAGCTGGCACAAAGGCAAAAATCTATGCCAAGATAGTTGATCCAGTCACAGAAAGACTGCCTTCATTGGTACTAGGCCAGATATCAATAGCACTGAGTAGGGGGCAGCTTTCAAAGCTCTCTTTTCTCTTGCTTCAAATATGAGTCCCTCAGAGCCAGCATAAAGGGTTCATTATAATTTCCTGAATCTCAGGAGAAAGAAGAGTTCTAACATCATTCTTTTAGCAACTAGAAGAAAGAAATTTCTGTTCCCAGGTAGAACATATGTAAGGTCAGTGATTACATGCATAGCAACAGGAGAAAAGTCCATCCTGTAGGCTGTTTACATGCATGACTTTAGCTTCCTTAAAACATTCTTAGATCTTTCTGACACCAGTCAATCACTTGCATCCAATAGATGTAATTCAGTTGTCATTCTGTGAGATTATTTCTAATTCATCGCAGACTCAAACAGAATGAGATAGTGTTTTGACTCTCCCTTATACAAATATAAATGTGCTTCTTTTCCTCATTGTCCCAGAGGAAATTATGGAAAGGCTATCACTTTCCTTAAAATATACTCATCTATGTACAGAAAATTCTTGCAATTTCCTTGGTAAAATTTCTCTTTCACAGACACGGCACCTTCGTTAGATTCTCAAAAGTTTGGCATGGGGACCAATGAATGGGTCTGTTGAGTCTTCTCCTAAAAAGGGAGTAAAATGTCTCATGAGTAAGGAGCTCCAGAAGTCTGTGAAGAGAAAAAGACACTTTTCAAACTTGGACATTATTGTTATCAGACATGCAGCTAAGATTTTCATTCAGAAGCACAAAGAGAATCTAATTTCACATATATTTTCAGAAAATAACTTTCCTGTCTTCAAACCAGGAAGGGAAGGGAACAAGAATGGAGAATTTGTGTGCTAGGAGACTAGATAGTACATTGCCTAATACTATTCAAGAAGGGTACAGAGTCCATAACCAGAGGCAGGACAGAGACTGCTCTAGTCCATGGTTTTCTTCAGTGCTAGGAACCCACCTTTGCAATGAGAAGGGATGCTGCTTTTGTTTTTTTACTGGGTATCTGTGGCAAGGTTTTGGCAGTGTGGAGGCTGCAGAAGTGGTCTCTGTGAGAAGAGGGCAGGGGATGACCCCATGTTGGACAGAGCCAGTTCCAATCAGCTCCAACAGACTCACTGCAGGATACAGATGAGTTCATCAACAATGCTGGTGGAGCACCTGTGAAAAGCTGTTTAAGAAAGGATAAAATGCTTTAAGTCAGTGAGGAGAAAAAAAAAAAAATCTATAAAACCACAGAAAACAAGATCAAGAAGGAGATGAAGGGGGAGGAGGTGCCCATGCACCAGAGCAGATATTCCCCTTCAGCCTGTGGAAAAGACCATGATGGAGCAGATATTGTCGGCAGACTGTGGAGAGGACCATGCCAAAGCAGATGTCTATGCTGTGAAGGAAGCTGAGCATGTAGACAGCCTGTGCTGGAGCAGGTTCTTCTGACAGGAACTGTGGCCTGGAGAGGACGCACAATGCAACAGGTTAACCTGAAGGACTCCAGCCTATGGGAAGAACCATTTTTAACTTTATCATGATTTTCCAAAGGAAAGGCATATGAGCCAGGCCATAACCAGGGGCAAATATGAGGTCTTGTTTTCTTAAATTAATATTCCTACTTGTAGGAATTTTCATCAAGAAACAAGATTTTTTTCCACTTTGTCAGTCAGTCTTAATTATCAAACATACTGTTAGGCAGACAAATATATCACTTTGATGTACCACCATGGAGTAAAAGTTATGTATAATAACTTTGGAGTTATGAATTGAGATCCATAAAAAATTGGTTTATATTTGCAGAATTAATGCAGTGAATTTTTTACAAGCCCTTTAGTTAGGAAACAACTTCAAATTTTATAATTATCAACACTTTGTATCAATATATAATAGAGTGCCAAGAAAAGATAGTTTGCCTGAAGTTACTGTTTTTTAGACTAATTAATGTTTGTTACAGCTAATTCCAACAGTAGATTCCTAAATGTTCTAAATTTGTTCTTCTAAAATTGTTTTTTCCACCCATTCATACTCACCTGAAATGTTTGCCTTGGAGATTAAAATTTTCCAAACCTGAACTAAACCTGCAATTTGCTTATTTTTCAACAGTGTTTGGATTAAAAGTGTTTGGTCCTCTGGAATATAAAAAGACTAAAATTGACTTATTCTGTTATAAACTGCCTTATGGCTGCCTGCTTAAGAACTGTACTGATGAATCAGCTGAACCTAGAAAATTAGAAATTGGCAGATACTTATTCCTTATTGAGAAGTATGAATTCAGGTGTTCCAGGGAAAATTGAGTTTGATTCGGCTGAGCTGTGAAGGTTTGAAAATAGCACCTCTAAAAAATTTCTTGTGCTTGGAAACTGATTTTCTTTAGCATGTCTCACTAGTGTTCTCAGTCAATCAGGTTGCACTGACATGCAGCAGACTTCCCAGAGTGCAAGGGAAACTCAGAGCTCTTCTGAAAGACAAGACAGTTCTAAAGATACTTCCTTATTCAATCTGTATTGGCACACACTGACAACTATATGCACCATGTGCTCAAAGGCTTCACAGATACTAACTGCATCCTCCTTTGTCTTGTGGCTATTAACCAGTAAAGAAATGTATCTTCTCTGGGTGTTTTGTGATAGTGCCAGGTGACATCTGCTTTATTGTGCATTTGGAGTTATGATTATGTTCCCTGAATAAAACATCTGGGTACAAAGAGTCTGCTGGGAAGAGACAGAAGACATTTCCTTCCCTCAAGTATGACTGAGCATACTTGAGGCAGAGGATCTTGAAGACAGTGGGGTATGGCTGAGACAGTCAGTTACAGTCACAAGTAAGAGCTTGAAAGTTATGAAAGGGCGTTATACATCTACAGTGGAGAGCAGGTAGCAAAAAGACTTAGGGTCTGGAAGGACCTAAGGCTAATGTTATTCAGGAGGTGATTGAGTAGAGAAAAGCAAGGACAATGGACAAAGGATGTCTACCAGCAGATTTGTCTTTCTTTACTCTTCTCTACTTGAATAACTTAATTTTTGCATTTTACTTAAAGAAAATGTGTCCTTTGTGGGTTTTTAATATTTTGATCTTACAGAGGACTCACTAGATCCAGAAGGCACAGACACACCCACCTTGAAACTTTGGCTTTGATGATGGCAGATCCCACCACAGTTAGAGCAGAACAAAAATGACTGGAATTTTGTGGAAGCAGAAACATGAAAGGATTTAATTCACAGAATAAAAAGGAATATTGTGAATAATTGTATGGGAGCACCCAACCAAACCGGTTTCAGAGCACAGTAGGTGAGATGCCAGGAGTTGTCATCCGACTCAGCTTCATCTCCACTTGTCTTATCTATGCAGAGATAACTTGGGGGGAGCTGCAAAACGGCTCAGCCCAGGGTTGTCTCAAGATCGCATCATGATGAGAACCGAAATCAAATGGAGCCTTAACTCCCTTAACAAACAAAATGCCCTGAGTCCCATCCCACTACTATTCCTGTGACTTTGTGTGCTAGATATCACAAATTGGCAACAGAGACTTATCTATCACACCACCAGAGGTAAATATCCCAGATAGTGTAACCTACTCAGGCATAATCCTGCACCCCCACCAAATCAGGAAATATGAACCACAAGGTTTGGGGAGAAAAACGGGGACTCTTCCAACGATACAGCTGACATGTGAGAGATTCTTCCCAACCTTGTCCAGGACACTGTACAGGGATTGAGCAACTTTACCTGAGAGAGAGGGTAAGTGATTAAGAAACAAACGTATGGCATATGGCATGCTATTAAGATTGTGATTGGTGCATTCTTTTAAGATATTAATATCTAGTGCACTTGTGGTTTGTGTTGTTATTTTTTGGGATCGCTTCTAGATTGTAATAGTGTATTCTGCGAATTGCTTTTAAATTGCAATAATATAAATGCCATTGTACACACAGAACTTGCAATAGTGACATCTTGAACGTATGAGTGAAGTCCAAATAACTTGTTAATTTGAACCTCTCAGTGAAGTCCTTTTTCCCATTTCATCACGATTATATGTCCAAAACTCTGTTTGAACTAAGGTAGCACTTATATTTATCAGTGTTGTAAGTGTAGGAAGAGCCAAAACTTCCTTAAATGGCTATGAAACAGCAGAAAAATGTTCATGAAACTATCATCTATCTATTGTGGTGCTACTTGGTGTGACACAAGTTGGACTGTTGTGACTGGTTTCACTCCAGCATACATGGCCTCAGGGTAACTATTCACAGTAATATGATTTTCTGGAGGTTGTGTTGGAATTTTCAACCACTATTCTTTTTAGATTGATGACTTGAAAAGTATATTTTAAATCCTTGAAGTGAATATTAATAGTATATATGATGTGTTTTAAATCAAATGCACAATGCTTGAAGAGTTTAGGAAATAAAATGAAAAGTACTCAATAAAATATTGGCAAGGAACGGGAAAGATGTGTTTTCTGCTTTTCTTACAGTTTGTGAGTTACAAATGAAGTAGGCATTTTTAGTTGATAATAAAGTTCATAAGGACTGATAAAAAGTTTCATATAGCAACTTCAATATAGCAGTTAAGATGAGTCTACAAATGAACTTTGAGATCTATAGCTTCTGTGCTCATACACTTCATTTTCCAGCACAAAGGCTTCTGCAGAGTCTAAGAATTACTTCAATCCCACATGTACCTTATTAAACCATCTTTAAGGGAATATAGTTTATATATGGATCTTGTGAAGTTCCTTGAAATTATAACTTTTATTTGTGATCATTCAGGAAGGCAGACTAAATCTCCTGACAGATGTACAGATATAAAACTAAAGAAAAAGAATACTTTATTTTCAAATTTGTTCTTAATCACAAAGTCTATTAAAAAAAAAAGTAGCGTTTACTGTAGAGAACAATTCAAGGGAACTGATTTTGACTGGGTTTTCTATCTGCCTCTCACTTGACTGCATTTTCCTGTTAGACAGGCATGTTCTTAATCATATACTCAATCAGCAGTTTAGTGTCTCAAGGGTTATAAAAAATTTGCTGGAATGTGTACTTTTAGTCCAAGGCCCTTTTTTTTTTATTCTTGTGTTGATCTCACAAACAACTTGATCTCTTAAATTTTCTAAATAACTTCTGACATTGTAACTGTAAGATTTGCATTAGAAAATCTCTTGAAGGCATTAAGATTTTTCTTATTTTTTATTCATAATAATTCATTATTGCCTAAAAAGATTAATATTCTCAGGTCACTAAGTTCTCTTCCATTTTCATTATCAATAATAAATATCCTTTATGAATTGATATCTGTAAGCTTTCCGCTTGTACTACTGAGAAGATGCTGAACCTACAGTATAATTTGATCATATTGTCTCTCTTCTAGTTTCTAATATACTACCTTTTTGAAAACATAATCAAAACTTTATGAAACATATGTGTATATATCCTTTCCTGCTTGGAAATTTCCTGTAGTGCTGGCTAGATAAATTCTCTGAATGGTTCTTCAGAACAGACTCATCAGAAAAATGGAGACTAATGCATGCTGACCTGCCATATGGGCAGGATTTCACTGAAACCCTTCTCTTCTTCTTATGAGACATATATACAAATCCCAGAAGCTATGTACACAGTTTCATGTTTAATAACATAGTGCAGCATACTGTTCGTAAGAGTATGTAGGCACAGATGAATCATGAACATAAACAGAGGGAGACAGATTGTATACGTAGAGCCTCTCTTACTGTGTCTAACTCTCACACTGAGCGCAGTGGAAGCCAGCCTGTATGCCCGAGGCAGCAACTACCCACAGAACCTCTCCCCTTGTCCTCAGAAGAATCATATTAACCTCCAAAGAGCTGCCAATTCTTCATTAACTAATGTAAATCTCTTTGTTGTAAACAGCTGCAGTCCTCCTGTCTGCTGGGCCTTCAGCATGGAAATGATCTTCACAGTGACCCTGAGAAGCTTTATTAAGTTCCCTTGAGCTATGCACACAGGCTCTGCTCCTCACCTTTTCACTCAGAGCAGAATGAAGGTATCAAAGCTGGTAAATTTTGTTGTGGAATCAGCTGCTGTGCTGGAGACGAGCACAACAAAATCTCCATTGAAGTTTGAACAAGGGTGAAAAAAAATCCAAACAATTAGAAAAAGAAGACAAAAGACAGGTTCTAGAAGATGGAGAGAGTGGAAAGGACACCACAGATACAAAAGACAAGGAATGTGCAGAAAGAGAATAGCCAGAAGACACCAATGACAGAAGTCATTTCTATAATGTAAAAGGATGAGACAAGAAGGGTTTGTGGGGGATTTATTTTTTAGAAATATGAGCAAATGAGCAAAATCCCAAAGAACAAGATTGCAGCCCTCCATCCTGTTTACTGTGGAAAAAATCAGAGCAATATTCCCTCCTTCTGCTAACATCTGGCCACAAAGGAAAGCCAAGGACCAGTCAAAGAACAGGTCACTCTGACAAACACATGCCAGTATTGTTGCAATTACTATCATAATCACAGCTCTGGACTGTGTCTCAGGCACAGAGATTTAATTATTATGTGACTTGAAGGAAACAAACGTACATGAGAGGGCTCATTTTGACCCCAAAATTATGAGGCTTGAGGTGAAAAAAAGATTTCAGTCCACAAAGAAGAGTCAATACTGTGTAGTCAAATTCAAGATGTTCCTCAACATGAAGCCTTTGACTAAAGTCTCTGAGAAGAGCTGAAGATCCCAGCATGCCATACTGTAATTACCTCACCTTGACCTACACATGGCACATTTAAATTATCCAGCCACAAGATGTCAGCATACTCAACAGGAATTTTTACAGAAAGAAAAATCTGTATGAATGGGATCTTTCTATGCCATGCATCTTTTTTCCCTGCTAGTAATAGAAAAATAGATGTTTAGGAGGATTCACATTAAATTTAGCGTTTAGGCTGTACCTTCTAAGTGGAAATAGGTGGTCTATCATAGTCTGATCATAGTATCTTAATGAGTGTAAAATGCTGGGACAGAATGGAGAGCATGTTTTTTTCTTCCCACTCTGAAACCAAAGGATATTGGAGAAGGATCTAAAATAGCTCATAAGCACCTAATATGATTTTCAACTACAGAATGAACACTATTGCTAGCTACTTAGATGTTTAATACTGTACACACTTAGCCTTGAAATCCTGCTCCAGTACCAGATTATTTCATTTTAGTAAAATGTCCAGATACCTGTTTCATGGCCTTCATAATCACAGTTTCTATAAACCTTTAAGTACAGATCCTATAGGTGTGCTCTGGCTCTATTAAGTACCATAAGTGGTGAGCATATGGGATGTGGGAGTAACACAAAATAAAGTGATCTTGGCCATTTTCTCTCAAAATGGTTCATAATCAAGATACCATGGTATCAATAACCTTTTGCAATTTACATTCTGATCAAAATATTCAGTGAGTTATCCCTATTGCTGCATCTCTATCTATTAATGTTCAAATTTCACCTCAGGCAGGAAAATGCCTTGAGTCTTCCTTTAAAATCTAGTCAGAATTTTCTCCACTCTCTTTGAAATCTTTCAGCATGTCACTGTAGCCACAGCAGATGGTATATCAGAGGCTTTCTATGGAGATTGGGGTAGCTAGATTCTCTAAGACTGACTTCCATATTAGGTAAACTAGTAGTCAAAATATATAGCAGAAGTAGTAGGCACATGGATAAATACATTTTATTTGGAAAGATCATCACACCTTCTGTAGAGGGAAGTTCTGTGATGTAGATGCTTTGGCACTTTCTGACAAAGTCATCAAACATGAAAATAAGGATAAGTTATTTGAAATAGTCTATCTGTATTTTCAAAAGACTTTTGACAATGGCCATCTCTCAAAACTTTTCAAGAATATGAGCAGTCACAACTCAATTCAGAGCAGGAGAACCTTCCATTGATAAAAGTATCTGATTTAGAGACAGGAAGAAGAGTAAAAGAGTAAAATACTATTTTTTTTCAAGCAGAGACATCTCTTAGGAATTTTACAGCGGGTTGAGGTAGGACTTGTGCTTTTCAATGACTTCATGAAAGTTCTGGAAAAGTCTTCTCGTAGGGAGCTGGGAAAGTTTGCTGTTAATACTGAATTATTCAGAATATGAAAAATGCAGATTGACTGTGAAGAATTGCTGCAGAAACTTATGAGGCTGATTGGGCAATAAAATGGCAGATGAAATGCAGTGAAGAAAAATGTAAAGTGATGCACAAGGGAAAAAACCCACAAAAGCACATATAAAATGATGAGCTCCAAGCTAAGCGATATCACTCAGAAAAAGGATCTTGAGATAATGAGAGTTAGTTCCACGAAAATGTCAGTCCTATGCTCAATAGCATACAAAAAAAAAAAAAAAAGCAAATCAAATGTTAGTAACTGTTAGGAAAAAAATATAACAAAACAGAACATGATACTGCTCAGCTGAATAATTCATGAATCACCTTTAAAACTGTGCAATTCTAGCCCATGTCCCATTGCCCTCCTATGTCCAAAAGGACATAGTAGAATTGGAAACTATTAACAAAATAATTAAAACAACAGTAATGTTAGAGATGTGGATTGATTTCCAAATGGGACAAAACTGAGGCATATAGGATGAGCTCTATCTAGACTCTTCTATCTAGAGAAGAAACAAATTAGGAGGAAGACAAAATAGGTCCATAGACTCAGGAGTAAGTAGAAAGAGAACAGAATTTTTTTTTCCTCACCGTATCTTCCAGTGTATTTCCATACTCTGGAAGTAGTAGGAGTGATGATCCTCAGCTGGATCAGACTTACCTAGTACAGCCATTCCATCATGGACCATACTACCAGAACGTGGCTGACCACGTTCTGGCCACGTTCTGGTAGTATGAACTGATAATAAGCATTTTGCCTATTAATTTATATGTTGGCTAATATCACTTCCAGGGCTTTTACCTGTGATGCTGCCATTTATCATGTAGATTTTTCTTAATAAATCCACTTTTAAAAAGAAGATAATTAGACAACTTTTGGGAATAAAGTTTAAGAATAATGTAATAATGGTATTGTGCTTATTTAAAAATAGACTAAAAATATCTATAATCTGGGAATCAATCCATACTAATCATTACCCAGGTAAAAATCTAATTGAAATTAATGAACATTTCCTCAGAGGAAAGATTTCAGGATTCTCTTCTATGTAGATTATTTATGTCATACTCATTGCCATAGTTTCTGAATGTGTTCCAGTAGTACATTAAGCAATGTGACTAACATCTGTCACATATTTTTTAGTTCAGTCGCTCTCTGGGGAGATAAATACATGCAGGAGAGTATCTTGTATCCTAAAGGAATTTTGCCAGGTGAAAAAGGGAAGAGAAAATAATAGAATCATGAGGGAGAAAATAAGTTTTATTTTGTTTTGTTTCTATAAATATATAATTTACTTCATTTTTAGTTCAGTGAAATCATGGACAAAAATATGTGCTACATTTAGACTCTGCTATTTCAATTTACAGCATTGCTTTTGAATATGAGCTTGATGCTGAATTAAGCTGCATGTACAATAAAGTTATATCCATTAATTTGGCCCTCTTTTTTTTTCCTGAACAAGCAGTGGTAATCAGGATACAAAAGAAAAATATGAATAATGTTTTCTCAAGTAAAGGCCATTCAGCACTGATCACGAAGTAGTAAAGATTTTCAAGATTGGTAACTGAATGGTATCTAGTTACTAAGAATCTATGTTAACATTTTAAAATATTTAGTTTATTTAAATTGTGATTGATTTGCAAAATAAAATATTTCATATACATGAATTAAAAAAAAAAGAAATAACATTTTCTAGTAACTGAAGTTTAGCAAAAACAGTACCACATAGTGTTTGACTTGGAATGTATCTATCTGCACAATTTTTGAGCTGTACACATTCTTAACATAGATTGATATGTAATTTTCTTTGCAAACCACTTTAAGATCTTTTTTCAAGAAGCAGTTAGTATGACCAAAATCTGCATTTTACAGGTGGGACTAATGAGAAAATGATTCATCTAGTAAACCAGCAACCTAATGCTAGGTTCTGGGATGCCTGTAGCCCACATTGCCTCCCCAAACAAAGCAACAAAACTAAAGCAAGTAATAATAGGGCCATCATGGTTTAAAAGTCCTCCAGTATATTTTCTGAGCTCACTGTAAGTGTGGCTTCTTCTTCTTTATTTAAAGAAGAGTGACAATTGTAATCTTACCAGCAGATAAGTGGATTAGAGTGTGAATAACCACCCCACCTTGGACTTGACCTTGATTGCCTCCATCCATTTTATTTTTCCAAAACCAAAGGATGATTTCAAGGAGGTGTATATGACCTATTAACAGGTAATACCCCACAACACAAAAAGATGAATGTGATGTGAATATTGTGCTCAAGGATCCTAAGGAAGGACCCCAGTCGCGCGCGCACACACACAAAAACACCCTACCCCCTGTTGTCATCTTTTGTTAAAGACCTTGATGAAATATTGGGTCACTAAAGTCCATGACATTAAAGGTAGCTGATGTTATTAAATAGGTCTTCCTTTTCTCAGTGACAGACTTCTTAATCTAGCCAATGACAGAAAACACATCTAAATACTTATTATGTGTTGAAAACACAAATGTTGGAGAGAGAGAGAATATAATAATGCCTTTTATTTTCCTTGAGGCGATCCTAAGTGCCACAAATAAAAGCACCAATAAAGAGAAAAAAAAAAGTGTAAGAAATTAATATCTCACTTAAAATAACAAAGCATTACTGAATAAAAACACTAAAATCATCTTAATGCACTAGGCTGTAAGCCATCCAAAATTACCTATGAGTGCATCCTGTAGAATTACAGACCTATGCCTTTGCCAGAAAAAAGAGCCTTCCCTAAGCCTCAGACTGCAAAGGTGAATTTTTTCAGAGCTTGGTTCCAGAAATAGTTCATATCTCCGAATTTCTGTAAGAGGTGGAAGTTGTGCACTGACTATGGACCTGAAACTATACCTCATTTTCGTTATGTAATTTAGTATGGTTATGTGCTAACCAAGACCAGAATTATTGATGCTGATGAATACCCAAGTAATTGCCCTATGGCAGTTCTGCATATTGTGTGTGCCGGATACACAAGAGAGTTAGACATGCAGTTTAACCGGGTCTAGTGACCTTTAAAATCATGCCTGTTTTTTATTCATGAATCATCACATTGTATAGCAGGCAGTTAATGTTCATTCACATTTCTTGCCTTTGCTGACCTCCTTCCAGCCCAAGTCACTTATTGCAGCAGATGAATGTTCTGAGGTAAATGAAAACCAGGGTAGAAAGCAGCAAGTTGTAGTTATACAATGAGTCTTTTATTTAAATATTCACAATGAGCTTAACTCCCCCCTGGAAATGTAATCAGAGATTTGTTTGCAGGAAGAACAGTGAAAATCTTTTTCTGCAAACTTTGTTAGTGCCTCCAAAATGTAATTGATCTATTTTAGATAAAAATGGACTGGAGAATACTGAATGTCTCCACAGTCTGTTCTCCTGATGAAGAGAGAGCTCTGGTCAAGGTCTAATTGCCATGATTTGATATTCCTTCCAAAGGACAATTCTTGCTAGACAACTTGTCTGATGTTTTTGGCTTTCTGGCATTATTTTTTCAAAACTAGAGAAAAATTGAGTAAAAAGAAGCATGAAATACATCAGCTTTGCCATTCCTTTGCATGTTTGCCCTTCAACTTTAACTCTTCCCTCCCTTTCCAATCTGTGTATGCCCATTCTCTTTTTCCTTATTTTTCTGTCATCTTTCTTTTACTTTGCTTATACAAACGTCATTTATTTTGTTTTCATTTTGCACTTATTTTCTTGTCCGTGTTCAATGCAGTTCCTTTGGCAGGAGGCATACTTCTCTCTGTCTTGCTTCCCATCCACCTCTCCTTCTTTTAAGTTTCTCATCCCTTTACTTCCAGTGTGATTATGACTTTTTATACTCCCCAGTATATACTTTGAATGTATGTATGTATGCAGAACAGGTGATCCCACCTTTTATCACACTCTTTAAGCTACACAGTGCTTCCAGCCCTTGATCTCCTTATCTCACACATTCTGAGCCACGTTCTTATGTTATGAATAATAATTTTTTCAATTAAACCATTAAAAGTTAGCAAACTATTGACTCCCATATGGCTGCTATCAGATTACTGAGAGAAAACTTAGACTTTTAGGGGCATCTCGGCCCTTTGAGTAGCAACCACCCTTGTGGCAATGCATCCAGCCTTCTTCCCTACCTCGTGTCCTTGTTGAATTACAGGCTCTTCCTTTCCACCTTCCTCCAAGGGCACTTGTTCATGGTATGAGTGACACAGTATGATGAGGGGTATGAGTCAGTCAGGGGTCTGAGCTGAGCTGCCATACACCAATGTGGTTGGGGAATGAGGTCAGCCCCGGAGCAGCTTACCTACAGGCAGTCAATGTGTTGTGGAGGGGAATTTATAACACCTGTACTGGCATTAGGCCAAAATATGATATTCTTACAGCAGTATTTTAGACAGGGTCTTCACCCTAGATCTGGGCAAGATGGCAAACTATTACACTTGCAAGTTACTTTCACCTTTAGTAACTGTTTAATGCCTTAGCAACAGGTCATCAAAATTTATTTTTGAAAGCTGAGGTAAACACTGGCATTAATAGAATGCCAGTTTTTAGAGCTATCTAAAAAAAAAATCCATCAGATCTGTCTTTGCTTATAATCCAGCAGACATTTATATGCATATTTACTGATGACATATCATTACCTATATGCAATAATAGCATTAAAAGGATAAACTTAATTCTCAGTGCTCAACTAGTAAAAAAGTAAAATGCTTTCATCCAAAACTCAAATACATAATTTGGATAAATCTATGAGGGTAATGTTCACTAACTGCAATAGACCATCTGGCACAGGAGAGGCTGTGCCAATTAATATAGATGGAATGACTGTTAGCACCACAGATAGTAAATATTTCAGACTAATCTTTTTTGTCATTTATCAGCTAATTTCATCCTTCAAAATTTGCAGTCAGAGTCTCCAGCATGTTGAAACAGATTGATCACATTCAGACTAGCCTGCAAATCCTTTACGTTGTTTTTAACTCTCCTACAATCCTATTTTCCACTTCTTTGTATCAGGGCAAGGGATTATTATGAAGCGGCAGCACTGTTAGTACCATTACTTGGCTGAATTTCCTCTCTCTCTCATTAAGGTGTAAGTGTTGCTTTGCTAATGTTTTGCTAAATTCAAAGATTGTGGTTCATCTGTTTTTCTCAAAGGAAGAGGAAAACACAGCTTGAGTAATATATCCCTAATGACTACTGGAAAAGAGAGAATAAGACTATGTTTCTAGTATAAACTAATAAGTTGATGCTGAGGAGGCTTGGTCAACTTTTCCAGTCTGATAGAATCATTTACTGAGACCATATTTCAGTTCTTGTCCTAGAAACTTGAGCTGTTCTTTTATGATACCCAGAAACTATTCTTTTAATCGTCCTCAGAGAATCTTTATGAATGTTAATTTGTTTTCCAGACCTGTTTGACAAAGCTCTAAACAAAGGTGTTATAGAAGCCAAGACAAGTGTTTTCCAGAGTGTTTGAGTGCTTCAGAACATCAGAGTTTTGAATCTTACACTTTAACACTGGAAACTTAGTAATGAAGCATTAACAATCTTTCTCTTCAGAATCTAGTACTAGCAGTAAAATAAATTGTGTGACAGTAGAAGCAGCAGAGCAAGAAGATTGCTTCAGTTTTCAGTTCATCACCTAGCAGTCTAAAAAAAGTGAGAAAAGAAGAAAACTATGAAAACACAGCTGGTTTTGTTTGTTTATTTTCTAGTTGCTTTTAAAGGTGTGGAGAGACAGGCTGAAATTTTGCATATTACTCATAGGGAAACTTGGAGTCTGCATACGGAGCAGTGCAGAGCAAGTCTCTGAGAAGGATTTGCTTGGGTAGAGAGACCTTCAGCACTGCTCATATCTGATCATATTCTGAGTTGCATCACAGGGAGTATTCAAACACATTAGAAAAAAACCCAGATATTTTAAATATCAGGATTGAAACATACCTTCATGAATGTAAAAAGCACAGGTTCATATTATAGAAGTCATAAAATATCTGATTTTGAAATTTTCTGAAAATTTGACTATAACTGAAATCACATAATAATTTCACCAGTCTGACTCTTCCCATGATGTGAGGCCAACAGTTTCAGTAATTCAATGGGAGTTCTCAGTAAATGAACAAATAAACTATTCCTGGAGTTAGAGATGCAGACATTCATGCTAAGCAAATTGTCGTTCTTTTGCAACAAGTGCACTGCAATGCTCTGTGAGGAGACAGAAATTTCTTGCAATTTGAGACATACACATACATGAAGAAGCTTTATAAAACACTTACTTGTGCCATTTTTGTTTATATTGCCCTTGCTGAGTTGTTAAATTCCCAGAAATGAACCCACGTTATTCTTTTCTAGGGCAGTTAGTCCTCTATGTATTTAGTGGCATTAAAAGAAAATGAAATATAAGAACATTATAGATGAATGAATCCCATATATTCTCAAATATATGGCATTGCTTTCTTTTAGAGAACAGAGGTGGATACAAAATAGATATCTTAGAAAGAGGCAAATTAGATTTTTATATCCTCATTATAGCACACATGCATGCCTCCAGAGGTTGCAATCATTCCTGTTGCCAAAAGTAAAATTGTGTTTAAGCACCTAAAAATATAGCTAAGCCCCAGGGAGTGATTAAATTATGTCTGAAGAATTCTACATTGCTAGAACATAGTCCCCTATGCAGACATTGTAATTCAGGCATGTCCCTGCTTGTCCTGGATGACATCTGGGCCAGCTAAAGTTGTTAATTATGTGTTTACAAATGCCCGTATGGAGGAAACGGCCACTTACTGGTCTCCTGCATGATGGTCACTGAGGTTCTCCTTTAGATAAACAGCGGGTCAAATCCTTCAGACAAGGTTCAGGGTAGTAATAATGGCCATCTTTTTTTTAATGGATTGTTAATAGATCCCTTGCCCCTAAGCCAAGATCCCTGGTTTCTGTACCCTCCTCCTCATGTTTTATTTTAATGTGTCTCCCAATAAAGTTGTTCTAAGCAGCAGGTATGCTATAGGTATGCTAAGAACATGAACCTCTCCTTTTGAATCTCAGCCACTGGTGCCGTCAGGAGAGCAAGGCATGGCTAGGAAAAAAATGTCAGAGTAGGGGGAACATATAATTAAAAGTGAAAAGTACATCTCCACTTCCAGTGCTGGACCTTATGATGATTTTATATACTCCATTCTGATGTGCCTAATGCTTCCTTTGTACTTTATTTGTAAAATATAAATATAAGTTTACTTGCTCTTTACTTGAAAGAGTATAAAAGAAAATTCTAATCTCCTGCTGCTGTCAATTTAGAAAGGGATTTATAGAGCAAGACATCACAACGAAACAATTACTCTTTACAGTCAATAGTGATCCAAACTTCATTAATTTTTCTAGGTTTTTTTGATTTCAACTCTATTTTTTTTATCTCTCTAAAGTACAGAACCACGTCCTGCAGAGTTCAGTTATACTTTATGTAAAAGAAGCATTACATCTATTCCTACCTATATTGTATCCAAGTTAATTCATTCATGGTTTGTAATGAAATTTGGTACAATACACAGTTGTTATCTGAGGCATCATGCTTAGTATCCTGAAATCACCTAAGTGGCCATGTGTGAACGGGATTTCTAATGTTAGGACTACTACCAGGTATTATACTCTATCATCAGGTTTCTGTATGGAACAGAGATAATATATTTAATAATGACCCATAAAAAAGCTTTGAAATGTACCTGCTTGTTTGAAGTAATTCAAACTACTTCATTTGAAGTAATTTTAGGAAGAAAAAAATGTGATAGGATGACAAACAGTAAGATTTAAAGCTCATTTACCATTTTCAGAATTATTTCAATGTACAGTTTCTTTGCATCATGCATATCTTGGACCTTCTCTTCAATTCCCCTAGCTACTTTTTTTTTTTTTCATATATAGAATTCATTTAGTTGTTCGTATAACCATCTGCTTTCTAGTACATCTTAATTTTTCTCTTTTATGTCAAGGTTTTTTGCTTTTCAGCATTTTTATTGCGTGTTTGCAAGTTTCTAGCTTTGAGCTATGGAAGCAACAATTCAAATCTCTGAGACTAATTTGTTTAAGATTGCTTACTTAATAATCTACTGACATGTTTTGTAGAGTGCAAATACACAAAGGCTATATTCCAGAGTTTTAGAACACTACCTAGAAAAGGCCAGGAAACCTCAGTTATAATAAAAAATAAAAATAGTTGTCTCTCTCAGGACCAGGATATTTTCTGAATTATATAATTCCTATGAGTAGCAAATGTAATTTTTTCTTCTTTGATTTTGGAAAATAAAAGCCTGCTATTTGAAGTGCACAATTGTTTTGCCTACATATATGTAAAATGGGTATGAAACTTGCATCATAAATATTGCATAGAAGTTCAAATTAATTAACAGTTTTCAAGTGATTTGAGATAATTTGATGAAAAATGCTATTAAAGTATTTTTAAGATTATATGGTTCACCATAATAAAATGACTAAAGTTGCTGTCTCACCATGAAAATATATTGACTTATAATTTTGAATCTTAAATTTTAAAATATGTTTCAAGATCAAAAACTGTATGAGTACTTCTTTATCACTACACTGAAAAAGAAGTGGCATATCCATTTCTTAAATATATGTTAGTAGCTTCATCCCCTAAAAGGTAGTTACTAATAGTTTTTTTAGCTCTTGAGCTGGGGAGCCCAGAACTGGACACAGTAGGCCACAACTGGAATACTGCATACAGTTCTGGGCTCCCCAGTTCAAGAGAGACAGGAAACTACTGGAGAGAGGGAGGAAAGGCTCAAAGAGCTGGGGCTCTTTAGCCTGAAGAAGAGAAGGCTGAGGGGAGACCTTATCTATATTCACAAGTATCTAAAGGGTGGTTTGAAGGATGATGGAGCTGGAGTCTTTTCACCAGTTTACAGTGATAGTATGAGGGGCAATGGACACAAGCTAGAACAAAAGTGGTCAGAAGGATGGAACACTTCTCCTATGAGGACAGGCTGAGAGTTGGAGTTGTTCAGCCTGGAGAAGAGAAGGCTCTGGGAAGACCTTATAGAGGCCTTTCAGTACTTAAAGAGGGCTTATGAGAAAGACAGGGCAAACTTTTTAGCAGGGCCTAGTGGGATAGGACAAGGGCTAATGGTTTTAATCTAAGGGATTTAGACTAGATAGAAGGAAGAATTTTTTATCAATAAGGGTGGGAAATACTGTAACGACTTACCCAGAGAGGTAGCAAATGCCCCATCCCTGGAAATATTCAAGGTCATGTTGAATGGGCCTCTGAGAAATGTGATGTAGCTGAAAATGTCCCTGCTCATTGCAGAGGTGTCTTGGTGATTCAGAGGGGATTCTTGGCAAAACCTGAGAGTTTGTTTTTCTGAATATCATTTTCTGGACATTGAGATAACACTCACAGTGACAGTGGCATCAATGTTCCTTAGTGCTGGAAACTCACATGCAGTGAAAACAAAGACTCTATTTGCTAAGACACTAATTTTAAAGGATGATCTTTGCAGAAGCCAACAGGCTAGACTGAAGTTGCTGCTGGTACCAACCCCCTCAACAAAACCTCATAGGAGTGTGTCAGAGATGTTACAGGAGACTGTTTTTCCGACCAGAAGTGGTTTCACAGCCATGAGTAATCAGATCAGGCTGAAAAGAGATGCTATGAATGATTTTACCACTTGCAGCTGAGAAACATAAGGAAGAATGGCATGAGACAGACAGGAACCTATTCAGAACTGGATTTTGTTTCTCACAGATTTCTTCTCCCAAAGTCTGTCCATGCTTAAATAATTTTTGTTCTTGCCATATTCCCATATTCCCTCTAACTAGGGAAGCAGAACTCCTGTAGACCAGTGGTCTCCATGCAGAACATATTTTAACTCTAGATCCTTGCAAGAATTGTGACAGCCATTCTGAAAGTGATTTCCTGAAAGTCACAGTGCTGTGAACAGAAACCATCACTGCTCACAACATGAGGCTTTGGGAGCTTATGGAATTGAATAGCTGGATTCAAGCACAACAAGCTAATGCCTGCCCAGAGAGTGGACATGTGCCAGAGCAAAACAGTAATCTGTACCGTGGCTCTTTAAGAACTTACTACTGAGTAGTGCCAGTTTCACATTAGTGCAGTTTTATCATAAAATAACAAATATAAGAGTATGAAATCACAGTAAGAAGCAAGGAGCTAGACATACATGAAAAACATGAATTTTGTGTCGCAAGGCATGTTTTCACAAGCATTTTAATTTACTCTTAAAGAATTACCACTTTTCTGCAGGAATAAATAAAAAAACAAATATACATCTTTTTCAAACAAAAACTGAAATAACATTTCTCAGTGTATGTTGTCTTCTCTGTATCCTGCCTCTTCTGAAAATTTAGCCCATGGCAGTTAGACTGTGAAGAAGAAAAAGAAGATGGGATCTTGAAGTGAACTAGAGTGAGTTCTAAGAACATGGGGTTGGCTGAAGCGAGAAAATGTCAAGGATAAAAGCAAAAGCCTCTAAGAGCATTTATTAGGAAGGAAAAGAAACAAGAGCGTAAGGGGATGTAACATTGTTAGCATTAGGATTAAATGTAAGGAGGGATGGAGATGTGCTGGTAATTGAGATTAAATTAAAACACTGTAACAGCCTTCTGGAAGAATCAAACTGTGCTGTTCTTACAATGAGGAAATTAATATGGGAATATTAAAAGAAACCACAAAACCCAAAAAATCCAAACAAAAAAAAGACCAAAATAAAACCACAACCTTTTGGTACAATTAAAATGTGACCAGACATTTCCTACTAGAAGAACAACAACATCATCTTACATTAACACTGATGCTTCCAAGTGAAAGGTAAGATAAAACTTAGGTGAACTTGCTTTCTTCTCCATGATTTTAGGAGAGCAAAGCTTAGAGTGGACTGGTCCTTGCTGCCTGCCAGCAGTCATGTGAGAGAGTTCTTATCTGTAATACAGTAGCTGCATGCTATGGTGAGGCTTTTATGAGAAGAGACACCAGGTCTTTTTGTAGTTCAACCAGGTATCAAGATCTTTGTTTAGAGCTAGCAAGCCCAGACTGTCTTCACTGTTCTGGAAGCCCTGCTACAATAACCTTTGTAGGCAGCAAACCTACAACAAAGTCCGGTGGGTTCCTTGAAGAGTGGTTTTAAGCAACTGAAAAGGAGAAAGGGAAGAATTCCTGGAACTTCTCCAAGGACCAAGGCAGTGTGCATTTTGCCTTTAGCTCTCTTATTTTGGTTTTCAAAGACCACTGTCACAGCAGTCTTTCTAGGAGGAGAGATCATTCAGTGTACTTCCTCTGAGGATTCTCTAATTCCTTAGAGGATTATCTAATTGTCCATTAATGTTTCTCGCTCTGGTGCATAAATTGATGCCTTAAGGGGTAGATACTAAATAGTTTGGGCTGTTTTTCCTGGGGTTGATGTGTTTTAAGCATGTGGTTTTCATGTTCTGGTAACATGCACACTGACATAAATACAGTTTTGAACATGCACAAAGAGTTTTATTCTGCTCTTTTTCTGGAACAAGTCCCTCTCAAGGACAGATGAAACATATTGGGGGGGAGGAGGATGGGGGGAGGCGGGGGGGGGTGAGGGGGTGGGGAGGAGAAGAGGGCAGGCTAGACTACAGTCACACATGACCTTGTTTAGGGACTGTGTAAAACTATGCGTAGTACCCCAGGGAAATCATAACTGATACCATGTTCTGGGGTTGTTGCTTTTTCACCACTGGGAGAATAAACACAGTTCTGACCCCTAACTTTCCATCTGACACATTCACCATTTGTCCAGTATAATAGCTTTCTTCTGTGGGTATAAGAACAAGGAGTCCAGGGCCTACGGTTCTGAGTGGTCTCCTACAGAGATAGGACTGTATCGTGATGAAATAGGGCTGACACACAGACCAGGTTCCATGAGAAGATACTGTGCATAGAATCTGACTATACTGATGAAATGGTAATGCAAATTATTTACTCTCTGTCACATGAAGGGCAAGACAGTGTATGAATAGAGTTCACAAACACACAGTGTATGAGAATGGGATAACTGTTCTGTATGCTTACACAAAAGTAAACAGTTAAAGAAAGCAGCTGGGAAAATTTTTAAGAACATTAAACCTAGTTAAATTTAGCCAAAAAAAATTTAAAAACCCACAAAACAAACATTAAATTTATTTTTTTAAGTTATTTTGCTCTGAAATTTAAATAAGTTAATTTCAAATTTAAGTTAAACTCTTCAGCATTGCTCCAGTTTTGGGGTGGAGCAAAGTCAACTTTCTGTTCAGTGACAAAGGCTCTTTCTTAGATTTGTTGCTGACCAGGGTCAGCTGACTTGGTTGTTTACCACATGGAGGGGATGCACCTGTGGAGAAGCGTGAACAGGTCAGGTGACCCAAAATGACCAATATGGTATTCCATTCCATCTGTCACGCTCAGTATAAAAGTTGAGAGAACAAAGGAATCAGGTTGGCTTTTCAAGGGTTTTCCTTGAGAGATTGTTTCTTCAGTGGCTTTTTCTCTTCAATGACTGATACCTGAGGGGAAAACCCTATTGTTTCATCTACCTTTGATCCCTATCAGTGTGTTCTGGAATCCAGTTCCCATTTGTCACCAAGTATGGTGGACATCATCTGCTGGTGATATCTTCCTGGGAGCTTGATAAGGTTTTATATGTATTTGTATATATTGTATCTATTTTATTTTTTTTATTATTAATATTTCATTGAAGTAGTTTAGTTTTTCCTAAACTCATAAATCTCTCTTCTTCCTCTCCTTGGAGTGAGAGGTGAGGGAGAGCATCTGTTGGCTTGGCATTGGCCAACCTGGCCCAAATGATGACAAACACCCTGAATTTGCTCAAGTGAAAATATTAGAGTTAAGCAACTCTTACATGGAAAGAGACTCTGAGAGCCTAAGAAAGGGATTAGACTGAGGAGGATAGAAGATACTTTTGAGAATAAAAAGTATAGACAGAGCAATGATGCTCTTTTCAGGCCAACGTGACAGTGGAAGCTGAATAATACTTTCTTTTTTCTTCTCCCAACACTGATTGGGAGTAGACATGGCAAAATATGTCAGATACGACTATGTATATTTAGATATAGAACTTGCCTTCCTTCTCTGGGTTCCTTTTGGAGTCAGTGAAAAGAGATGGGGTCCTACCTAAAGACGGTTGAAAATAGAAGCCTGAAAATAGAAAAAAGGCTTATATAGGATTTAAAACCCATGTTGTATTACCCCTTGCTGGTCTCTTTTTTTGCTGTAATTGTCCTTACTGCAGATGGTGTGATTGGTACCCATGCCTCCTTTCTGAACTGGGTTTTGCTCTGAGGGCAGCCCTGGAGCAATTGGAAGCACAGTCCTCTTGTCTAGCACAGTTCCATCACGGGGCCAGGTATAACCCTTGAGACTGGCACAATTAGTGTAAGAAAAACCTTCAGTCCCTTCACTTCCCCCTTATCTTTCATCAAAAATAACGGGACTCCTGGGAAGCTGAGTTGGGTGATGTGAAGAACCATGATAGCATCTTGAAAAAACATTGCTGGAGAATTTTTGTAGTGCTTTGAAGAGTTTTACAGAACTAATCTCTGTTTTCCTCTTAGCACATAGAAGTAATCAATATCTGGTAGTAGGCACAGGCTCAAAATTCTGGTCTCTTATTTTTCAGACAAAGCCAGTTGTTTTATAAGCTTGTGACAAAGAAAAATAGAGAAGGGTAGAAAGCAAATCCATAAAAAACTATGCAACAATCAGATTCTTCAAGATTAGCAATGAAAAAAAATAACGTGAAGAAGACAAAAATCAAAGGTGTTTGAACTGGAAAGGTTGAATCTTTCAGACACTATGTTCAACTAAAACAGGATTTGCTGCCTCATAGTTATCCTATTTGACACTGTTATTGGGATTTACTGAAACTGTGCCAGATTTACATTTCTGAGGTTGCCCTGTAAACCTACGACACAGACAACACTCGTTTAAAATGAAATATTATCTTTTTGGAAGCTAATTCTTAGGTAAAGGAATGGGGTTTGAATCAAATTCCACCACTACAGAATTATAGAAATTACCTTACTCCAATTATTACTCATATAATATTTTCATGCTCTGTTCTTCAGAATTTCTTTATAAGTATGAAGGAAAACTATATCACATCTCTGAAAGTTCCTATACCTTTACTTCAATCAATAACATTGTTTACTATGGTGCATGCTCTAAATCATACAATGATACCATGTAATGGCTCTGCTCCTGCTCATTTAATCTGTCCTCTTAAATCATGGGTGTGTATCAGTGATGCTATTTGCAGTTAATATTCCTGTGCTATTAATGTTAAAGGGAGTTTACATGTTTTGGAAGTAAAAACTTACTAAGTGTCAATGGCAATTGGAGCTCAGGGGGTTGGCTCTGCCACAGAATAGAATCAATTTAACTGTCAATCCTGAACAGGAGGAAGAAAGTAGAAAATAAATGGATAGGCATCTTTAAGAAATGTTGCTGACATAATCCTTTTTTATGTCAATAAATGTAAGAGTCAGTATGCACTAAGAAAACTCCAGCTGATAAAATGCAACTTGATTTATTGCTTCTGAATATTCTTTATTTTAAAAGAAGACTAGTATGCCATTGAGACCTAATATCAGCTTTTCCACCAAGACAATACATGCAGCCAACAAAAAATATTTGATTATCCTTTCTTTCTTCCTTTACAGTATCTTTATTATTTACGGAGATAATAGTGCAGCATTTATGTCTTCTACAATATTTTTTTTGTTGTTCTGAAGAGCGCTTGTGTAAATCTACTTGCTAGACCCATGTGGTTCCCTGAGATGAATATTTTAAACTATACATGTGTTAGTAACTTGACCCAAAGAGTGTATGAAATTTAACAAAGATGCCTACATCATGCATAAAGGAAACTGTGGGCTGAGAAGTCTGTTGTTCTCTTATAGGTAGAAAGATTATCTTATCACTGTGGATGACTTGCTATAACATGTAGAATTTTGCTTAGGAAAGACTTTGTTTGTAGAGACATTTTTAAGGTAGAAAAAGATATTTTTCCTGCTTTTTTCTCCTCTTAAGACTAAATACTATCATTTCCCAGCAAAGCTTTCGATTATAAGGAAGATTTAAAAAGAGATACAAGGAATTTGAATGAATACTGACATAAATGACAAAGAATTTTTGAGGTTGGAAGGAACTTTTAGCATATAATGTTGTCATGGGAGTCACACCTAGCACAGTAGGAGAGATGAAGTCATTAATACTACTGTAGTTACTGCCACTTTTTTCCTTCCTTTTAGACTGTGAATCACCTGCAAACACACAATCATTCAGGTTGGCAGTGACCTTTGGAGGTCATCCAGTCCAACATCCCTACTCAGAGGAGGGTCAGCTAGAGTAGGTTGATAAGGGCTATGTCTAGTCAGTTTTTTAATAACTCCAAGGATGGAGATTCTACAGCCTCTCTGGGCAACCTTTGCCAGTTCACCATATGGTTTGACCATATTCACCATTTAAAAAAAAAAAAAAAGTTTTTTTCTTCTGTTTAGGTGAAATTTCCTAGGTTTCAAGTTGTGTCCACTGCCTCTTATTATTCTTATCCTGTCACTGGATACTACTGAGAAGTGTCTGGCTCCACCTTCTTTAATGCCCCCAAAGATATTTTTTACACACATAGGATCCCCTTGAGGCTTCTCTTCTCCAGGCTGAACAGCCCAAGCTCTCCTAGCCTCTCCTCATATGACAGATGCTCCAGGTTCTTAATCATCTTTGTGGTTCTTGACTGAACTCACTCCAGTATGTTCATGCCCTTCAGGTCTGGACATCACTTCAGGAGGGCTGTTGACCTGCTTTGCTGCAAGAGTTCAGTTTGGCATCAACTGAGAAAATAAGCATATCCAAGACATTCGTATATTTCTATATCACGTTGAAATGAATGTTCAGCCATCATGAATTGTAGGACCTTGGATGAATTTAAAGGGAGTGTCAGCACTGAAGTCCTCCTATTAATAGTTAAAGCTCAAGCTCTTTTAACTATATCGTCAGTTTTCTGAACTTGGCTTTAGCTTGAGGAGAACTCAACCATTTCACAAAACTGAGTTTTCAATCAAACCACTCTTACTTCAAAACTCAGCTTGAATCTGGGGAAAAATAGGTTTAATTACATACTTCACTGCACTTTAGAATAGCAACAGGCCTATGTTAATCACCACTGCAAGTTCTCAAACACCACTGAGTTTCACGATTATCATTTTAAGATGAACCAAATCCACGATAATATGGAAGTATCTATAGCAGAGAAAGGAGAAACCTGAATTCTACTATGCATATAAAGTTGGTAGTAACAGAGCAGAATACCGAGCATCAAAAATTTGTTAGCTACACTCACTGCCTGAACACAGAATATTTTAGTACTCATGTCTTGAATTATACACAATCATGCTTTTGCTTTCCTTTTTAGAAGAAACATGTAGTCCAAAACAATATCTCCTTAAATCACTTTGCAAGATTAGAAAGTAGCATCAAATTTTTGTCTCTTAAAAATCACAGTTGGCTTTATTTGAAGGTCTGCGAAAAGTTAAAATAAACCTCAGAGTACATTTAGAAGATATTTTTAAAAAGAACTTGACAAGCAGTGAGCCTTTTGGAGCACGATGTTAGTTTGTTATAATTTACAGGAGCATGCTTGGAAATAACAGAATCTAGGCTCAAAATTTCTCAACAAAATTGAGCTTTCTGACATCTGAGATTCCTAAAAAGGCTAGCTGTGAGAGAGAGTTTGAAGTATAGTTTACACACACTAGGAAAAGAATCAACTAAAACATAGGAGACATACAAGGAGGAAGAGCAAACAAGGTTAGCAGCATTAAAATGTCTGTTAATAGTTTGTCAGAATCATTGTGTGCATCATTGTCTATGAGCAAAAACCAAGCAGTATAAGGGATTGTCAAGTGCTGAATGAAACTGGAAAGTCGCCTAGATAAAACAGTAAAGCATGTAGTGCAGGAGAAAGCCCAATAGCTGGCAGAGAGGACTGATAGGTATAAGAAAATCCTCCATATATATCAGAATGCAGGAATATGGAGATAAGATCCAGGAAACAGTGGTGTTTGCTGTTGTTCCTGAAGAGAAAAATAACATTTAAATTGCATTACTAAGGAATAAAACATTGCTTGTTTTGATAGTTCTGTGTACTGCTAATTTTTTACAACTTCTGTGAAAGGTCAAAAATAAAGATGTGGTTTTACTATACTTTTTTGTAATTTTTCATGAAAAAAACACAACAAACAACATGAACCATCAGGCTATATGCTGTTCGTTCTGGGCAAGGGTTACTCTGCAATCTTTCAGCTTAGACTGAGGCTGCTGTAAGGTGACCCTTAATCAGTGCACTGTAACATTAAAGAAGGTATGTACGCTCCAAGGTGTAAAGGGAGAGAAATAGTTTGCTCACCAAAGTAAGTACTCATACACCTCAGTACATGAGGAGGGCTTACCTCTCTCCACTGTCTACTTACAGAGTCTAGACTGCTGATTTAAGTGGTTTGGATTATCCTGCTGAGGCCCACCAATGATACTTTAAGTGGTGCTTTGGTGACATGAAGTTCCTAATGTAGTCTGAATACTGCAGACAGGTACAGCTCACAAACTTTTCTGGGTTCTGTCCCCTAAAACTTCATCAAAAACTGTGGAAGAACTTGGTACTGTCAGTTCACTGAATGGAAGAGACCCTCTCATCTAGCCTTGAGTGAAAATACTGCCTGTATGTGAGCAGAAATCTGAAGTATAACTGGTGTCTCTGAGCGCTGTATTCACATATAAATAAATCAGCATACATCTGTAGAATTAAGCTGTGATTTACTTAGTTTGGTTTCCTATTCATGTTTAATATTTTGGTCATAAATCTTTCAGTGTCAAAGAAAATTATCCATAAATTCCTCTTGGGAGAATGGTCTATTAACATTTCTTGCAGGACCTCACACTAGAGAGACAAACCAAATGAAAGCAGAAAGAGTATACAATCAAGCAAATGTTGTGTGGGAACTGTAAGGCAGCAGGGAAATTTAAATACATATTCCTAAGGAAGAAAGGGCAACAGTAATCACCACATGCAACACCCCCTCCCTCCCCACTCCACCTCCCCACTGTGCCCCCCTCCCCTCCCCCCCCCAGAAAAAAGGCATCAGCAATACTGGCTGTAATGCTACTAGAAGAATTTTGTAGCTATTCCAACAGAGCTAAAGATGCACAAAATGATAAAGACACCCTATAGTTCAAATGTGAATGTTGCTCTATTAGGGTGGAATCCAAGGAATCCAATCTATTCAATTTATGCACTGTCTTACAAATAGGTTTTGAGGAGGAGCACAATCTAGTAGGTCTAACTTCAGATTCCAACAAGTAGTGAAACTACTCCCTACTTGGAGAGCAGGCACATTTGAAAACCTGCAAAATGTGAAATAGTTTTCTCAGTATGTATGTCAACAGACTAACAGGAGTGTTCCTGGGAGCTTTAAAAGATGTAATTGAAGAGGAGAAAGAGGAACACGGGGTGGGATTCAGCTCAGATTCAAGCATCTACTTCTAGGCAATCACAATGGAAAGTTTCTGCAAATGAGCTATGTATCTAAGCTCCTAGTACAGGCAGAGACAATGCATTCAGCACAGCCAAGGAACCATGGAGAACAATTCGATTCATCCTAAGGAAAGGATATAGCCACAACCAGCTCTAGATTATGCTGACTGTTAAGAATCCCATTAAGGATAATTGGAGCTTAGATTTTTAATCTAAAGATATGTGGAGTCTTACATTTAGATATCATAATCTGCAAGCGGATTCCCCCTCAAAGTGTCTCCCAAGTGGAATACTTGCACTTTAGACTCTTCATCCTGAAAGGAATTGAAGTCTACTACATTCAAAATCAGTAAGCTGTGTTACTGCTTCAGGTGGAATATTCCCTTCTGCTCCTGTTGAAATTTAAGACACTGAAGACATTTTAACAAAACTAACATGGGCTAAAAGACTCAGGAAAAGGCAGCAAGATTTTTAAGCCCAGGTTCTTGATAATAGTTGACTTTTTATATATAACTAAAAAAACCCCCAAACCTTAAAAATATGACCTTTTTCCTTCTGAGTGCCACTAATAGTCAGAGAGTCAGATTGCCTCTTGTTTCTTTTCTTCTCATCCCATTATTTTGCATCCCTAGGCTCATCTCTCACGGGAGAGATGGTAAGGTCAAACTTAGGGTATTTTAGAGGCCTGGTTAGAGCAACAGTTTTGAGATACAGATAGAAAGGGCTGTCATCTTGAAGTTTATGTCTAAAGGTTTATATATGTGCAACCAATCAAGAGCAGACCACCTCAGTATCTCGGGAGCTAAACTAGCGTGCAAAGGTGAGAGCAAATGCTGTAAAATCAGGTGATCGCAGTTTCCATCCTGCTGTTATTTAACTTTTTGTATTTTTTCAAAGGGCATATGTAAGATTTAGATATATTAGCTGACTCAAAGATGAACCAGTAGAGTAAGGGAAGGCACATAGACTGCATTTCCTTCAATGATCTCATTCATAGTTTTTCCTTAAAAGTGAAATTATTCCATTCTTTTCCATTGATTCTATTCATTGTTATTTGTATCCCAGTATGCAATCACAGAAATATTCAGGACAGACATGCTGAGCCCTCAAATATAAGGACAAACAAATGTAGATAGAAAGTTAAAATTTCTCAGAGGCATGAAAATTTCTCAGCATTGATTGAGAGATTCATTATCATGCAAAGGGAGCAATAAAAATCTGTTTTCGCACACTTCACACTACAGAGGCATCCCTGGCTGGAGTGTCATTCTGTCAGCCTTTAAGCTGGATAGCAAAGGACGCCTTTAACTAACAATCCAAAGCCTTGTAGGATAACCAGTTAAACATTGTTTACCTTGCTACACTAGCTTACAGGACTACTGTATGTCTAGTTTCTATCAAAAGGTCTTAACTTTCTGCTTTCAAGATCATTCCCAGCAGATTTTTTTGTAAATGAATATTGTGTCCATGTCATGTAAACTGCTCTTTTCTCTGATTTTTCTCTATGAGTAGAGAAGAAAGCATTTCTACTAAGACCTCTTAGTTTGCTGAGCCAGAAAATGAAGCCCAGAAGAGCTCATGCTGAATCTGAGTCTACATCATAACCTCAAAATGACACTACAAAAGGTAATTTACTGGAAAACAGAGAACTGGAATTGACTAATACATCCATCCTATTACAGTTAACAGTGAAAGAGAAAACAGCTTTCTAAAAACAAAGGTTTTCACAAGCCATGTTCCAAATATCAGTTGTTCCTAAAAGACATGTGTGGCATCTAAAGCTAACAATATAGTTATCCCAGCTCTGGTTACCATACCATACTCTGGTAACCATGAAGAATGTTATTATTCTTGAGGAGGAATTAATTCTTCCTCAATAACTTTACAAACAGGAAAACCAAGCAGAGTCTGCAATAGAATTATGGGGTGAATTGGTCTCATTTTACACTTCAGCAGCCTCCAATTGCTTTGCAAGAGTGATAATCACATGGACTAAAGAACTAAGAGAAGTAGCCTCAAAGGACTGTGCAATCAATTCCCTCCTAAATAAGATGTGCTTATCAACTACGTTGAAGTGTCCATAGATGCTATCAGCTCTTCAGCCTGCATAATGGGAACACATGCATTTGCATTTGTGGCTACAGACATTGGAGACACAATTGCTATGAAAAACCTTAGGCAAACTTGAGCAAGACAATTTTAGCAAGGTGGGGAGAACTGAGATGAGAAGTCAAGCTTCTTTGTTCTAAGAGTATTTGTAATGAGAAATAGAACAGGGCAAATATTTTCAGCTGAAGATGCAGGCTGATCAAAGAAAATTATTTCAGGTTGACTCAGTAGCTAGAAGTCAATTTTTTCTTTTCAAAATAAAACTTTTTGCATTTTCATTTTGAAAATTCCTTCAATTTCATATATAAAAAGTCATGATTTTTCTTGAGATAAATTTTTGTTGACATTATTTTCCTCTGAAAACTTTATTAAAAATAGCTGAATAATGAAAGGAACTATTTTTAGAATGGGCAGAAAATTTTAAAAATAATTCTAGTTCTGCTGCAAATTAGTCAGAATCACATAGCAAAACTTCCATTTTCATCAACAGATTCCATTGACTAATTGGAAAGATTTGTACCCGATTAACAAAAAAAAAGCTCCTATACTTGTTCTAAATCAGTAAAGAAAAATTCAATATTTGAAGAAAAAAAATAAGAAGAAAAAATCTTAAGAAAATAATTTATTTTGTGTCAGCCATAAGCCCTATTTCCATAAAGTTATATTTAAAAATGTGGGGAAAGAAGTTACCCCTAAATACATACCCATCTCCATTGTCTTCTCTGGTACAGAGAGAGGGAATTACTCTATTAAGGTTGTTACAAGTTAATCTGGAACAATTTTTTTCATCATAGAATAGAGAAGTACCAATATATCAGTAATATTTTTAAAGGAAAAGTATGAAATAAATCAGTATTACCTTCTAGGTTTAGGTTGGTAATGCACACTTACTTCAGTAAGAAAGAGCTATTTCATTTAAATTTTATTCGTGAATTTCACTTCAATATTAGATTTGATATTCTATGTTATAACTGTTTTTATCACATGGGAATACAAACTCAGGAAAATGAAACACAGTAATGTTTAAATGACAATTTTTTTCCAAATTTCTGCACAGCGAGAAACAACTACACTTTTATTTTTTCAGTCAAAATAATAAAAATAAATTTTACAGTGTCAGAATTTCCTGTGGGATGGAAATAAAGTGTTTAGATCAACTATACTGATAGGATTGTAAAGAGTTTATTCACTCTCCATCTTCCCAAGATACTAAAGAATATATCCATTTCTTTGAAACTGTTGAATGCTTCATTAAAATTAGATCAATAGAAACTCTTCAGTTGAGATTTTTTTTTAATTCTTCTAAGACTGAACAGGCTAAGGAACCAGGAACAGTTATACATCCAAAGTTACAGAGATAGATTTCCTAACAGTTACTGAATTATTTGAAAGGCTATTGAAATTTTCTGCCCTTCCCATTGGACAGAGTAATTTAAAAAAAGTTCTTATTGATAGCATGTGTTGCAAAGCAAGACTGATATAGCACGAACTATCTTGATTTAGCTACTTTGGAATACAGAACAGTTGTTCTTGTAGTGTCTCCTCTGTTTAACTCTTCAGTTTACTTTAATAGCACTAATTTCCAGATAGGAAATCAGGTAATTTTCATGAGAGGAAATTGTTTTTCCAACTTGATATACTTGCTGGTTTTGAGAAAATAAATTTTCATGGTACAGCTACGGTTTAGAAAGTTAGTATCAGAGCTCCAGCTGCATTACGATATTGGTGTGTTTTAGTTTGACATAAAGAAACATTGACTGTTTTGCAATAAAGTGGTCTGTATGTGGTCTTGAATTACATTGATCAACTATATTCATTCAGTTACATTGAAAAAACCACCATCAAAACCTGGTATCTGAGATCAATAATCTGTCATCCCCACCAGAAAACACACAAGTTACGCATAGCATATTTTTCTATGAATTAAGATATTTACCGTGATTCTCTTGCACCTGAAAGGCTACAGAAGATGAGATAACGGAACCAGTACTTCCACAAAACACATATTCTTCCTGTAACATGGAACCAGATTGAAGATACTCAAGTTTTTTGATAAAATTCTCCTTTCCACTCTTACTCATTGTCATCAGTAGCTCACAATCAAAAATTCAGAGCTTCTGTCTGTGATACAAAACTCCACAGAGATTAAATCCAGTCTATCCAAATGTTCTTCCCAATGAGAAAAAGACTTTCCTAGTGTAAGGTGAAAGAATTCTTCTTATAATGTTAAATATTTATGAACACTTCTGGACTAGAGAACACTGTGAAATATAAAAGGATCTGTGAAAAACTTTCAGTTTTCAAGACTATCCCACACTATCCCAGACATAACCAGCACAGTAGTAAATTTCAGCAAATTGCTATTCATTCTCCACTTATACGCTAAATATTGTCACAGATCTTAACTAAGGACATACAAGCCATGTTCGTCAAAATAAAAGTTGTGTTATTTTTGGCTGGGTTACAGCCTTTAGGTGTTGTCTGGTGATAATGCACATACTTAGAAGCAAAAAATATTTTCAAATTATTATGACAATCACATATTCAGAGCCACTTCTACAGAGCAACTTGATACCTCACAAACTCTCCCATGTTTGCAATACAGAAATATATACTGGAAATTTTGAACCATTCTGCTGTGGATTAATACATTACGGAAACTCCTATAGCCAATTCAACCCCAAGTCTACTTTTTTACCACAATGTCAGCAGGCACATGTACATGCAACACACAGTTCTCCAAACCTAGGTCTTTTTACACATAGATAGAAACCCTTATCCAATCTCGCAAAGGAGCGAGATTTAAGTCACATAATGTACCATAGTCCAACTAAGTCTAACAATTTACTATACAGTAATCAAGGATAATTTTTATTCAACATCCACAAAAGATTACTTTTATCTCAGTCAGTTGTGTTTTTCTTCTATAGCTCAAAGTTAGCTATTACAGAAAATTCTCAGGAAAGGAGGTGCCTTGCTCTGTCTCTGCTGTAGTCAAGAGTTAGATTTCTAGAGGACAAAAAAGGAGGAAAGAATATCCTAATGCCTCAATGAACTTGAAAACACAGGGCAGGGTCCTGAACCTTCAACATGTATATGAAATATGTGACAGGTCTGCAGCAATGATTTATTGGATAGGGTGTGTTCAGCTCAATATTGAGTTATAAATTATTACCTGGGTGATTAGGTATTAGTGACAGAAAGAACTCATGATCTGTAACATTGTTGCAGCTGAAAACCTAAGGAATGAGAGTAAATTGGCAAGTTCTTAGAATCATAGAATGGTTTGGATTGAAAGGGACTTTAAAGATCATCTAGTTCCAACCCCCCCTGCCATGGGCATGGACACCTCCCCACTAGAGCAGGTTGCTCAAAGTACCATCCAGCCTGGCCTTGAACACCTCCAGGGATGGAGCATCCATGACTTCCCTGGGCAACCTGTTCCAGTGCCTCACCACCCTCACTGTAAAGATAATATTTTAACATAAAGAACTCTGCTGACATGTCTCATTATCTACTACAGTTCTCAGATAAACATTGTAAAATACATTTCTGGCAAGAATACCCAGTAGAAATACTACTGTGCTGTTGAATAGTATTTCTTGTGAACTTGTCCTGACGTTCATATAATTGTGGACTTATTCCTGAAAATAATCTTAATGGCTTTGTCAAAGTAATGTTCTTAAGCACTTGAACATAAAGATATATGCAATGCTTCTTTGCCTCCCTAACTATTGCAGTTCTGCAGGGAAGGACATGATGTCATTGTCAGCAGCTGCAGTAACCTATGATATGCTAAACCCATAAAGTGTCAACAACTAAATGAGTTAACTTGTGGAAACACGGTCAAAAATTCAAAATTGAAATGTCAAGGGCAGTTTGAGCTGGTATTAGATAATGAGACAATTGGTTCCATCCATACCATTTTGTTGACATTCAGTAATAGAGATGGTCTCTCCTCCTCTGCTCTCCTGAAAAAGCCTTGTTGAAAATAGTAACATTGACAAAAGGGTATTATAGAAGTAACCCTACATCTTCCGCTGACATCTGAAATAGCAGCCTTTCTTAATAAATACTGTCCATATGCTCCCACATGAAACCTAATGTCAGGGTTGGAGTCACAGACGTGAAAATAAATAGGGTTCTTTTCCAATTCCTTTCATGTTTTTGAGTAATATCTTTCAGAATCAAAAAACCACTTAGGTTTAAGATAGTCAAGTTCAACTGTTAATCTAGCACTGCCAAGTCCATCACTAAACCACTTCCCTAAACACCAAATTCACACATCTTTTAAATACCTTCAGGGATGGTGATTCAGCCATTTCCCTGCCCAGCCTTTTTCAATGCTTGATAAGTCTTTCAGGGAAGACTTTTCCTAATACCCAACCTGAACTTCCCCTGGCAACTTGAGTCTATTTCCTATTTCTTCTTGTTCTATCACTTGTCACTTGTGAAAAGAGACCAACACCCACCTCACCACAACCTCATTTCAGGTAGTTGTAGAAAGGTATAAGGTCTGCCCTGAGCCTCCTTTTCTCCAGGCTAAACTCCCCCAGTTCCTTCAGCCACTCCTCACAAGACTTGTGCTTTAGACCCTTCATCAGCTTTGTTACACTTCTTTGCACATGCTCCAGTACCTTCATGTCTTTCTTGTAGTGAGGGGCCCAAAACTGGATACAGTATTTGAGGTGTGGCGTCACTAGTGCCAGTACAGGGGAACAATCACTTCCCTAGTCCTGCTGGTTGCACTATTTCTGATACAAGCCAGAATGTTCTTGGTCTTCATGCCCAACACAGGTCACACTGTTGGCTCATATTCAGCTGGCTGTGGACCAATACCCTTAGCTGCTTTCCAGCCTCTGTTCCCTGAGCCTGTAATGTTGCATGAATTGTTGTGTTCTAAGTGCTGGACCTGGCACTTGGCCTTGTTGATTCTCACACCATTGGCCTCGACCCTTCCTCCAATCTGTCCAAATTCATCTGTAGATCCACCATACCATTAAGCAGCTCAACACTCCTGCCCAACTTGGTGTTGTCTGCAATTTTACTAAGGGTGCACTCCGTACCCTTGTCCAGATCATTGATAAAGATATTAAAGAGAACCGGCCCTGATTACTGAGCCCTGGGGAACACCACTGGTGTCTGGCCGCCAACTGAATTTAACTCCATTTCTAATTCACCACAACTGTTTGGGCCAAGCCATCCAGCCAATATTTTTTACCCAGTGAAGGGACTGCCTGTCCAAGCCATAAGCAGTCAGTTTCTCCAGAAGTACATTGTGGGGAATGGTGTCAAAGGCTTTACTAAAGTCCAGATAAACAATATCCACAGCTTTTCCTTCATCCACTAAGTGAATCTCCTTGTCATGAAAGATCATGTTACTCAAGCAGGACCTGCTTTGCAAGAGCATATGCGAATTTGGCCTGATTGCCTGGTTGTCCTGTACATGCCACATGATGGCACTCAAGAAGATCTGGTCCATAACCTTCCCTGGCACCAAGGTCAGGGAACTGACAGACCTGTAGTTCCCTGGATCCTCCTTGCAGCCCTTCTTGTAGATGGGCATCACACATTTTTTAACTTCCAGGTAACTTAAGATGCTTTAAGCTACAGGCCCATACCAAGCAACATTTTTTTCTGGCCCTCAGGCAGATGCGCCATGCATAAGGTATCATTTATATGGCCGTTTTCAAAGAACTGCTCACAAAACTGCCTTGCCATTAGTTGTCTTCCACAATTCCTCATGCACCCTGGTATGGCTCTTCAGATATTCTCAGTCAAGTGGAGGTGACTGGGGTGACTGCAGTCAGGCTATGGAGAAGGGATAAAGATTTCATCCATCCACCCATTCGTTCATCCATGCCTCTATTTGTAGACTCTTAGAATCATAGTATACTTTGGGTTGGAATGAACCTTTAAAGGTCATGCTGTCCAAACTCCTTCTGCAACAAGCAGGGACATCTTGAACTACATCATCTATCCATCCATTTACATACCAGTTGAAAACTTCAGTATTTGAGGCTAAGTTAGTCTAATTTTTTCTAATTAAAAAAATAAATTCTTTTAATAAGTTCCAGACAGTCGTTCTTTATCGTTTTACCTCATCCAGGTATTTTAATTAGGACAAGAATCATCAAAGTTGCAATTTCAGGAAAAAAACAACTTCTGCTCTGGTTTAAATAACAAAATGTAGCTTTAAAAACAAATAATTTTTCTCTTTGCTGAACAATGGTGATTCCTTTAACAATTGGCTAATAACGCAATATAATTCTGAACTTGATAAGCTTTGTAGCATATGGTTGAATGAGTTTTTTTATGTGTTGTGAATGCCTAGCATTGTGTCATGACACAGGCAGGATTATTTTTTCAATATGTGCTAATCAGAAATGTGGCAGAAATGTGGGGTTTTTTTCCTCTTTTAAAGGAAGACCAAGGTTGCTGTTTCTTACCTGTGATTTCAGAAAATTATTACTGAAAATTCTTCCTTAGTTATTAAAAATAAATTTGAAATTTTACCTAACATGCTTCCTGCAAGTTTTGTTTGTTTTTCATGTTCAGTCACCCTCTTGTGGATGAGTCTGACCCTGATTATAGAAATTTCACTTTACAAGCTGCATGCTATTGGCTATGCTGTCCAGAGAGATGCTTGTAACTAATCTATGTGCTATTGAATAGAATACTGATATTATGATTATTTTCTGTATTCAGGAAGTCACCACTTGGGAGTTCTAGTAAACGAGAGGCTTATTTGCTTGATGTTTATTCACATAAATAACTGTGATGTATCAAGTTACTCCAAAACAATTTAGGTGATCAATAAGCAGGTTCCTCTTTTCGGTTTGCAAGTACTGTGGACAATTTGCTGCTCTTCATCTCTCCTAATGGAAGAAATCACGCTTTAATTGCATTTAAACAATGGTAACATCATTTAAAGGCTATCTTTTTTTGTGAATTTTCTTTTATGTAACTTCACATAATGACATGTAATTTAGTACACTTTTCATTATTATAATGGAGATTTAAGGATGGATATATAAAGCTGCAATAATTATTACACCTCAGACATTAGAAATATGGGGCTGAATTCTACTTTCTGACTTGTGAACAGGCTGAGGATTTTCTTAAAACTAGTCCTCACATTTATTCACATCTCTTACTTTTACTCAGAATCTGCTAAAATATTTTATTTGGAGTGTCACATCATAGTTAAAGAATTATGTCTAATATTATCTGGAATTTTCAAATAAGATGTAAGGAACAGGGATTTAGTGTCCCTATATAAGTGTCTAGATTTATTTTAGCTGCCCTAAGATAGTGTGCCTGGCTTCCAGCTGCTTCTTGATCACAAATCCTTATTGTTGCCAGTCTGGAGGATTCCTCAAGCACTCCTTCTTGACTGCAGCTGAGCAGTCTGCCTGTCTTCATTCAGATCCTACTCTAGCATGCTCTCCTATTTTTCTAGTTCTTGTTTTTTGTGTGTTACCTAGGCTTTTATTCTTTTTGTATTTTACAGTCCAGGTTACATCACTATAAAACACCAAGCTAAGTCATGGGCAGTGTTCAGTATCTAGAGGGGAGATTGCTAAGAACATCCCACGAAATACTGGAAGGAACTTTCTGGCAGAAGAAAACTACTATGCTTCATCAAGACTATGTTGCTTGTGTCTCTGGCAGCACTTTCTTCATCACTACATAGAATCGACTTCTTCAAGTCTTCACTACTAATCTGTCAACCAATTCCATGATTGCCTCCAACTCTAAAAAGCCAATATTCTTTATGAGTTTTACAACAGCTGAAAGTGAAACTTGGGTTCATTCCTTCAAGCTCTTCTTCAGTGAACTTTTGGCATCTCATCAGGGTTTTTCATTGACCTTGATGGGATCTAAACAGCTATGTCTGGGTGTCTCCATCTAGGGTATGGGAAAATTCACTAAAGCTTTATAATCCTTCATGTCATTTAAAGAAGGAAATAAGCTCAGATAGTCATTGGAATTGTTTTCTAAACAAGGTATACTTTGCACGTATTCTTATGATTTGTCTTACTCCCCCGTTTGTCTGTTTCAGTTTAAAAAGGCTTTAGAAATACTAATGAAAGCTTTTAGAATTTATTTAGTCCATTCTGATATTCATGTGCATGATTAACACTTCTGTATTTTCTTCATCTTCTGTGTGGTAAATATTAGGTTTTTATTTAGTTTTCTACTTAAATTAAAGTTTCTTCCTCCATATCAAACAGATTTGTCTATAAACCACGGTGATCAAAGGTCAAAATATGTTCCTGTTGAATACATAGGTCTTCCTAAAAGCTTACCTTTCTTCATGCAATGCAAAATGTTATTTGCACTAAACTGATCTTGAAAAAATGTATTTGTTTGAGATGTACTTTTCATTAAGCATTAAAGAACTTGTTTCACTAATGAGGTTGTAGAAATGTGAACCTATAGGTCTGAGGATACTTTGTACTTACAGAGATTAGAAGCTACAAAAATATTTTTGAAATATCTTTTTTTTTCCGTAAGACAAACCCACATTTCATTGGTGTCTAAGCTTCCAATGTGTTTCTTTAGCACTGTTACTAATCTGTGTAAACTTTTAGGTCTTACAGAGATTATGCATCAGAGACCAAGCACTAAGTTTTCATGTTTAGCATTCTAAATTTTCATTAAGATATTCATATCTAACCAAACAATATTATGTTACAATCTAAGATGAGTTCATTTAATTTATTCATGTGTAAAAATATTCTTTAAAACTATATAATAAGATACACCCAAGGTCAAAGATTTCCTTCTCTTTCTCTGTCATTGCTGCTAGGCATGTGGTTGTATTAATTGAACTAAATTACAAATTATACCAATCGTAAAACTTGTCTCAGGTATCACTTAGACAATTCAAATATCTGTGAAGAAAACAGTTTTAGGTAAATACAAGTGAATTTGTTTTCCACATACTGTATTTCTATCAATCCGTTGTATTCACAGGTCTGCAGTGGTATAGGAGTGAAGAAACATATACTCTCTCCTTCAGGGAGTCTTTGCTTGATTTATTTCTTGTTTTCTTGTTTCTCTAACTCTATAATAAAAGTCATACAGAATGACAGTGTTGTCTACAGGTGCCCTTCAGGTGTGGAAACAAATAACGGCTCAGTTACAAATATGGGATTGTGAGCAAAAGCAATGGACTCAAAGAAAGTGAAGAGATTTCTATGAAAGACAGTTCTAAGGAATTACTGGATTTCCACAGTACTTGGCAGAAAAGTGTAAGAGCTAAAATTATATTTTCTATAATAAATAGATGAAAAAGCTTACAGAGGCTTGTAGAAGTGCTTACAAAGAGTTTTGTATCAAACACAAGCTTTCTGTCTTTGCTGCATGGACTCTTTTAGAGACCAAAATCAAATGGCTACTGCGGAAGTGGCGTTGCTGTAAAACATGCTCACCTTCTTAAGTAATTGTACAGTGGAAGGACAGAAAGTCCAGCATACTTCTACAGTCCAACTGTGTCTCAGCATGCAGGATGATGTTAGAGCAGCTTTCAGTCTGTCTGAAGTACACCAACACTGACCTGGTACCCAGACAGTCTGCTGACCTTTGCCAAGCACACGCTGGGAAGACAGAAGAATTTGGTTCTAATTCTATGAGTTTTCAGCAATACATGAAAGATTTCTCCAGTTCTGTCAGCTTGAAGAGATTTGTCAGAGGGCCTTGGTAATAGTGAAAGGCCTTTTACATATTTGGCATATTGAACCTCACTACTCACAGTTACACAAACTACAAAAACCAGCAAACCACATCAAGCTTGATTACTTACTAGATATATAAAAATGCCTCCTTCCTAACACATCTCAATTCCCCCCCCCCCTTTTTTTGTAAATTCTCTGATATTAAGTCTTTTTATTTATTCTGTTCAGGAAGAAAATTAACAAGAAGATCTAACCATTTTTTTTTTCTCATAGCATTCCAGAAGCAGATAATAGATGAAAGAGAAAATAAATCCTGAAATGTGGTAGAAATAAACTTTGGTTAAGTTTACATCCTGACTTAAGATAGTATTTTAAACACTGTTCATGTAAGAAAGAATTATTTTAGAAGTCAGGCCATCAGACAAGGGCTGTGTCTTAAGAGCACACAAAGCTCTTAAATCCATTAGAAAAAATTGTCATGCTTGGAGCAAGCAGCAAAATTTAGACATTACTGATGTGATTCCACAGATCAGTGAAGATGTTAAAATATGAGGGGAATATAACTCCAAATTACCCTCTGTGGAAATGAACCTGTATCTACTTTGAGAACCTCAACACATATTTATCATGAATAGTAGCATCTATGAAAGCTCACCTGTTTGAGACAAAAGCAGAATAATAAATCTAAGAAGTTCTCATGCTCTGTCCCAACTATGGGCTTTCAGAGTTATTGATCTGCAGAGAATATCCAGTGATCACTAAAATCTGCTCTTAATTTCCTGCCTCCTCCATTATTCTGCTGTTTTTCTAGCCCCTATGGAAATAGGGATGATGGAGGAATTTTTGGAAGATGTGTGAGTCTAACACAGAAATAAGTAGCAAAATCACCTATATTCTCCTTCCTACTTATACTGTTTTATTTGTATAGTTAGGCAAATTTACATCATGTATGTTATTTGATTGTAGTACTGATTTGAAAATTGAATTGGAATAAGAATCAGCTTCAGATGTTCTTTTGCTAGGATGGTAAACAATAGTATATGGGTACAAATAATCACCAGATTATGTGAATGAAGGTCTGCCAAGGGCTAGAGTGGATTTTTTTTTTTTTTGGATGGGGTATTGGTAAAACAGGAATCTAACAGAGAAAAATGAAAGAACTCTCTAAGCACAAGTACAGACAGACATGAATCTATTCTGTTCATGCTCTGAGCAAGCCAACAGCCAGCCTTATCCTGGCCAGAAGCTCCAAAGATGCATTAGCTGCACAGTATTGTATTTAGTTCCTGAGAGGTCAGGTTTATTAGTCCAGGCTCAGTGATGCTCCACATGGCTTTTGGATGGGAGCTGGAGTCAGGCCAGACAGCTTGCAGGGTGGGCAGAATGTATTTGGGTCTATCTGCATCTGTCTATGTAGATGTGCCAGATGCTTTGAAATGAGGAAAGCATGGATTGGGTTGTTTTGTTGGGTTATGGGTTTCTTTTTTGTTTTGTATGACGTTTTTTGTTTCCCCCAAATCTAGTTTCTTAGTTGAGGCACAACACAAAGTTAAAAGGGATACTTCCCTTACCACAAAAGACACATAGAATATGTGACTGTAAACCCTTTCTCCTTACAACCTGGTGCCTAATACTTGAGGTATCTTTCAGAATTCTTCTAATATTAAAGGAAATTGATTTTTTAATTTATTTTTTTTTAATATTCACATATTCTGAATGACGGGGCAGATGTGTTACTCCTTTGTAGCTAAAGTTATCTGTGCTGTTAACTGTAGCAGATTTAGTTGGTTAGGTAGGCACAGGTAACCACTTGATCACCTACCTAGGTTGCTCATCCAGGTTGGTGGGGGTCTGCCTGGATGACCCCATCCAGGAAGGAAAACAGGGGCTGCTGTGTCTCTCCTGCCATCTGACACATCAGGTTACCTGCAGAAGGCCTGGACGTAGCCTGAAACCATACCTCAGCCTTTTCTCACTCTCTCTTACACACAATACATATGCATCTGGAAACAGAGCTTTCTCACTGCACACATAGTGATGCACCAGTTATTGGAATCTCATTTCACACGTATGAAAACGGAGAAGAAAACTAATCTTTTGCTTCTAGAGATTAATTATGGCAAACAGCAAAAGGCAATCAGCTCTATTTTTTTGATTAATGCCATTCCATTTACATCTGTTAGGAGAAAAATTACTGTAATCGTAGATAACCCATACTGTTTCCAGAGACTGGCTTGTCTCTACTAACAGTGGCCAAGGAGGGGACACAGGCTTTGATAATAGCTGCAGAACTCCATGTCATCAGGTGCAAGACTGTTCAGAAGAACATGAAAACCCAGTGTAGTATCGTGATTACCTTCAATAGTAATGCCTAGCAGAAACAAAATCATTATTCATATTTTCTTTTCCGGAGGACATCTCCCTTATCACCAAAGCAACCTGCTCTAGTGGGAGTTGTCCCTGCCCATGGCACAGGTTGGAACTAGATGATCTTTAAGGTCCTTCCAACTCTAACCTTTCTATGATTCTAAAAGTAAAAAAAAAAAAAGGGTGTGTGGTGAAATGCATTCTTTTTGTTCTGTGATCAGGTGATATTAATTCAGGAGAATAAAGTAATTAATAATGAATGACTGTTTACAAGAGGGCATATGGACAATGACACATAAATGGAGTGCTTAAAGGTTTTATTGGAATTGCATAAATTGCATTAAGGTTCAGTAAAGTGATAAAATGGCCGGAATGAAATCAGGATGGATAGAGAAACTAAAAGGTATTCTTGATGCTTGGCAATGTCATGAAGCCTCAGCACAGGTTAAATGTTTATTTTAGAAAGATGAGAAGTTAGAGATACAGTCAGTAAACAACTTTAGCTAATTCAAAGTCAATTTACAATACCCCATTGCTATGACATCCTACACCAAATGAAAAGCCTAAATAAGACAAATACTGTAGGTGTGATGTAACAAATATAAATATCTTTATGCTATAAATTACTTTGGGCAGACAACCATTCCTTGACAAACACAGGAAAAGACCATGCTGATGGCATAAACCAATAATTAGGGATGCAGACATTTTCTAAAATATTCTTCTGAAGGCAGCTTTCTCTCATGAACTGACCAAGCTTTTCTATCATTTAACAAAGACAGAAAAACTGCACTCAACTCAGACTGAATGGAGCTGAATTTTCAAGAATGTCCAAATCCTGTCACTATTCATTAGTCTTGAGAAGGGGAATTTCCATTGAAGCTGTGCTTCTGAGCCAAGAGAACTCAAGATTCTGATTTATACTAGTGACGAAGGTCTGTTAATTTGGGAAGGTTTGCAATTGTTTCACCACTACTTCCCTCTTTTGTCAGAGATTGTTGAATGCCATTTCACTAACATGGAACATAATAGTGTCTGATTTTCAGGACCCTCAGTGATAAGTGTCACAAAACCTTTTTCACCTGATCTCTACACTTGGTACAGAAACTTTTTTTAAAAGTTTGACAAAAATATTTTTCCTTAACACAACTGTTTCTTCTTTGAGTACTCACAGCCCAAGTTATTCTCTTATAAAAAGTTATAAATGTCTAATAGCATAATTTCAATGCAATTTCCAGATATTTTCATTTATAAAATTAGAATTTCAGATTGTGTTTCTTTAATCAATGAAATGTGACATATATTGCATGTACTGAATACAATCAAAAAATTTTAGAAACATAAAATAATAAAAATGCATAAACCATAACTTTTACAGCTCAAAATATCTGCATGGCTTTTGTTAATGTTTCTATCTTAGGGAAGTTTGGAGGGATTTTCTCCAATTTCAGTTACAATGTAATATGAATTGTTAGCATGAGCGGAAGTGAAATACTCCATTTCAACTAGTTCTCTTTTAGATACAGGGAATGGATTTGCCTTAAAGGAGATGGGTCAATTTAGTAAATTGGTGGGATTACAATAGGTCAAGTAGTTCTAAAATTAAACTGCTGCAATACACACATACACAAAAAAAAAAAAAAAGGTGAAAGTCTTTCACTTGAAATATTGTTGAATTAAAATGCTCTTAATACCTCACGTCAGTCACAACATTTTTCATTATGAAGCTTTCTCTTTTAAAGCACCTATAGATTGCCATTTTCAGGAAAATTGAATCATTTTAGGGATGTTTAAACTGGAAACTTAAACCTCATTACACTTTTTTTTTTTTTTTTTTTTTTTGGTAACAGAAGATCAGTTCATCAATTTTTCTGTGAATAGCCAGGTGGGACAGATATGTCAGTCGCAGGCCATCTCTAATAGAAAATGCTTGAATATTCACTTGGTTAGACGATGTAGGTATATTATTTTGATAGAAGAGCAGTTATTTAATGTCATGGGTGATGAATGGCACAAGAACAGTTAGAAGGGAAATAATGGTGATAATTTGTCAAAGATGCTAAGAGATAGAGTAGTAGGGCAGGTGAGGTAGAATGTTACACTATGTAGTTAGAATAATATGATATAGTGCTGGAGGGTTGGAGAATAACTTAGTAGGACAAAAAAAAAGGAAACACAATGTGCAACACTACTGTGAACTAGAAGACTGAGAAATATTTAGGAAAATATGAGTGCTTGGAGTACTTCTGCTACAGTACAAATAAAGCATAAGAACAAATACAATGGGAATCATGGAAATAGAGAGAAAGAAAAAGATATACCAGTCAAATGGTATATCAGACCAGATGCATGTGAGAAAAGCAGAGTATATGATACTCTTAATGTCAAGGGAGGGGATAAATACAGTAAAAAGAGATTTTATATATCATTCTGCTGGATAAAATCTTTCTGAGTTGTTACATGTCTCAGTCAGTGGGTAGACAAAATAAAAATAGATAAAAACAGAAAGGTGTGTCTCTGGAAGGCTTAAAACAATTTTTGATATTTTCTAGTTTTTAAAAGACCTCTTTATGAGATCTTTTCATTCATGACTAATCAGGACATTGGAGGTTTTAAAAATATAATAGGTACTTGGAAATTACAATTTTTTATTAGAAGAGAAGAGTAAATACAGCTGAAAATTCAGATTATATGGGTTTTTCAATGCAACATGCAGAAATTGAAGATTGGAACACAGAGGGATGAGTCACACATAAAACAGAGTTATATAGCAACAAGAGATGGAAAGACAAGACAAGTAGGAATTTTGAGCAGCTGGTAAGGTTGCTAAAAGTCTCATCCTTGTTATAGGAAACATCCCTGTGAAATTTAAAACTGACAAGCTATAAGGGAATGATGAAGACTTCTGTTTCTCATTGCTACGAATAACCAGTTATGTGCATATGAGAGGAACTGTTTTTGAAAGCCAGAGTAGTCCTTTGAAAGGACAGTTCAGTTCATTCATTTCATACAGCTAATAATAAATAGAACACAGAACAATTCAGTTCCCCTCAGGCAGTGCAGCCGCATTCTCGAGACTAGCAATATGGACTGTTCTAAGAAGAATTTTCGGTAATGTCTCTGCAGCCTCACAATTTTATCATCTTGTAGGTCATTATGGCCTTCATTGGTAAGGAAGCTATATCTATGCTTTCGTAGATGCATAGACTGATTGCAGAGTTGACCAAGCCCAATACCCTGTTTAAGTTCCTAGCTTTTCTCTGCCCTCGTAGTTCATCTACTGAGATAAAACAAGGATTGTTCCACTGTTGTAAATACAGTTTCACCACTGCAAAATCAATAAGACAGAAGAGTCAGGCTTCTCTTTCCTTGCTTCAGCAACCATTTTCCGTTGTGTTTTGTTTCCTTTTGTGACTGAGTTCATGATGATAACTAGAATTCTTTCTTTTGGGGGTCAGGAGCAGAGGAAGAACAAGGAGAAGGAGAATGTATTGAAGATGTTAATAACGATGACATAAATTATGCCAATATACTTCTCTCCAGAATAGAAAGATGAGCCAGGTGATCTGTATCCAAAAATCTAATTTAGTTTTGCCTCACATTGAAAAGTAAGCTTTTCTTGTGGGATCAGAAAAAAAAAAAAAAGTTAGAAATGGATTTTCAGTGCATGTGCAGTACAGATTCCTGCTTAACTGATGTTTCTTACTTGTACTATTTAAATATTCTTCTTTAGATATCAAGGTGTCAACAGGTGTAATCAAGTGGAGGGAGTCATGTTGAGAGACATCCTTGCTGTAGCAGAGCAGACACTTCCTACTGAAGTACCAGCACATGCAAAGCTCTGCAAACAGCAGAATTTACTTGGCACCTATGCCCTAATGAAGCTGACATACCACCTTGTGTGTGGGCACAGTGCCATCCTGACAGATGGGGACGACTGCAAGCGACCAAAAGACCATGTCTGAGCATCCACTATGTTTGTGAAGGGCAGGATTCCCAGCTAGAAATGTCAAAACAGCTGTTTGTCCTGAGTTTTGTGTGCCTACAGGTTAGGTGGTGTGTGCCTTTGCTAATTCATCACTGAGTTTGATTAATTTTTTAAGAGTTTCTGCTACAGCAGTCAGTTGTGGTTTAATACTAGTGTTGTGTTCAAAGAAGTGAGATCAGTCTCTTCTCCTTTTAGACTGGACATGACAAGAATGAAAAGTGTCACAATAGAATGAAAGAGTTTTTCCTAAGGAAGAACCCCATTCTGTGCTTTCTGCAGTTACCCAAGTTATTTTGCTAAATGTAATGTTAGAATATCAGGTATTAGTTCATCTCAAAAACTGCATCTTGAAGCTTTCATACTCAAATCCATTAAGAACTGCAAGAGTTATTTAAAACTGTTTGCCACTGTTCAAAGTATAACATCAAAAAAGCAATCAGGGCTAAAAAAATGAAAAATAGCAGATCTCTAAAATAATTATGTCTCAACTTTAGCAATACCTACAACTTTTATTTTCATAAGAACAAAATATATTCTTTCCCACGAGATAGAGGAGTTGCAATGAATTATTACTTTTAAAATAAATGTACTCTTTCATCGCTTCTCAACCTTCCCTTTCAGAACTGATTTCAGACAAGACTATACTATGACTACTACTAACACAATTTTCATGATTCCTTTTTGTAACACCTCAGTCTCTATGACTCCAGTGAACAGCTTCAAAATGACAGTGAAGTGATTCTTTTTTGTTTAAGGCTGAAAAGATTGCTTTTCTATAGGCATTATTATAATTGCTCCTTTTTGTGATTATTACAGCTCCAAGTGCAGTGCAAACTATTTTAAAATTCTTGTAAAGTAATGTCTAAAATATCTACTGCCTCATTCTGCAGTCTGCAAGTATTTACCAATATCAGGTTAACTATTGAATGCCTTTATTTAAAAACAATAATAATAATAAAAAATTTGTACTTCAAATACTTGTTTCAGTATAAAACCTTGTAGAAATATTGACCTCTCATAAAAGGTGTAATTTTAGAACACAGAAGACAATACTGCATTGTAATTTATGGAATGAGGTTAAGACTTTCCTACCGAAGTTTCTAAAAATGTGTACGCCGGCAAATGACCTGCCTTCATAATCTCTGTCAGGTGACATTTGTTCCCTCTGTAAAATCTTTCAGGACTATGCTGACCTTGAGCAGCAATAGAGAACTGTATTTCTTAAAGAGGACACAAACTGTGCTGTCAACTCAGTCCACTGCTTGCATCAGCGCTATATAGATTACCAAGGGGACACCGTTTAGACCAGGGGATGAACGCATAGGTAATGTTACAGTTTCTGAATGAAGAATGTTGAAGATGCAGACAGTAAAAGATAAAATTCAGATCTGTGTGGCTTAATCTGCTGCACCTCTATGACAACATGCCTCAGGAGACTCAGGCACCAGACTCTTTGAAACGAAGGCTAAGTAAGCAACCTCACATTCTTATTCAGAAAATAAAAGCTTAGTGGAGGGGGGAAAAAAATCAAGTTCATCCAAATCATAAGAACTAAATGGGGATTAGAAATCACTTTGTTTTCTCTGTCTCCTCACTTCAATGGAAAGCTTTGACTTCTCCTGTCAGTACGTGCTGCCAACAATGTTCACAGACACTGAGACATATGCTGAATGTATGGTTGATTGTTAACCCTTTTGATAATTACGGTACATTATTTAACTGGCACTTTGGTAATTGTTTTATGTTTTAAAAGGAAACCATACTTCCAGTTTGGCTGTAGCTTCTTTCCCTGGCCTGCTTGTCATCTTCCATTTCGCCTTCTGACAGCATGACATTTCTCTGCTATGCACTACAGACATCTCCAGCTCAGTAGTACAATTATAGCTGCCTGTGGTAAATGCAGTTACACTGGTATAAAACCACTCAAATTGAAGAACTGTATGTCTGCCTTTCACTCCCAGGAGTAAGGCTACCATTCAGGTGGCAACTTATAGTTACCATCTCCCTTCCAGCTGGACACAGGGCCTTGGGGCCAATGACATTCCTGTCCTCCCAGCTCTCACCCTGAAATTAAACACACAAGCAAAAGGAAGGTGACCAATAGTAATTACAGCTATTATTTGTGAGTAAATATCTGGAGATGCAATCATACTAATAAAGATAGGTAAAAAGCTTTGAGTTTGTTTATTTTAATCAGAATGTACAGAATGATTAAGACAACAGAACACGATCAGTGACTAAAAAGAAGCTAATGAGCGGGTCTTGCAGGTTCGGTTATGTGAAAAAAGGTTTGTGGATAGGAATTTGTTGCATAAATGTAATATAATACTAAACTGTAAATTTCATTTCAGACCAAAACATCAGGGTGACAACCTAAAAACCAAAATCTGGCAATGCATGAACTCAGCCAAGTACAAATGAAACCTTAGACACAGTGGCAAAATAGATAAGCCAAAACAATTTGGCAGAAGATATAAAAACTAGTGAGCTACATCACGTTGCAGAGCTGGTAGAGAGCACAGAAGAGATAAATCAGGTCCCCAGGCACTGTAAGAACAACTCTTTACAGAGTTGTTGCAGAGGGTTGCAACAGAACTAAATGAAATACCAACAGAAGTAAATTAAATACCAACAGAAAAATATTTAGGACACCAAATGATTTGAAAAAGAATCCATCCAGAACTTCTTAAAACTTTTCTATTAACATTCAGGAAGTTACTTACAATAAAGCATAAATAGCTCGCTCCAGTAACATTTTTCCCTTTAACGGGGGATGGTATATAGACTAACAAGATGTATAGATTAAATATTGAAGAATATATTTCTTCATCCTATTACACACTGTATTATCCATTTTTCTTGAGCCCTTGATCACTTCAAGAGAATGAAGACATGGAACAGCAGAAGAGAAACAAAACAGAGGAAAAAATCTATAAATAGTTCTTGGGATTGAAGCTCACAGTGTTGCTGGATAAAAAAGATTTTTGCCATTCCTAGTAAAGGGCCACAGTCTCTGCTCTGACTCGAAATAACATGTCTCAGGTCTCGGCTGGGCTTACCTTGGCAAGAGCTGGGCTGAGCCAGTTTCAGCTTCTGCCTCGGAGCCAAGTGCCCGATGCTTCCCCTACCTGAGCTTGAGCTCTGCCTGAGCCTGGGTAAGCTATGGGACCATGCTCACATGCAGCTAGGAACAGCCAGAAGGCGGCTGCCTGGGGCAAGGAAACGAAAACACACACAATCAAGTCCCAGGACTAAGCAGGAAGTCACCTCCCATGCCTTCTCTTAGCAAAGACCTTCTGATACTGACAGCTCATTAAAAAATCACCATCACCTGCAATTCTTCTCAAGAAAAGCTGGAAGGCACAGCCTTCCTCAGAACTAAAGGAACACTGAAAGGGTAAGCACAGCACCAAGCAAAAAGGTAGATACAAGGAAAGTTTTGGGCTGAGGTTTTTTTGGTATAACAATTTAAACTGGTAAGACTTTTCTGTATTAGAGAATTTGGACTGTTAGAGTGCTAAAACATTAATTGGGCTAACAATAATTCCTTAGCTCCATAGACACAGTGAATTCTTCCTTGCCCAATACTTGGAGTACAATGAGTGCACAGAATAGAGATGAAAGAGACCGACTGCCTTGAAATTTATATCCATTAGTAAGTTTCCCTCGATATAAGATGAAAGAGAAGCAGGAAAAGCTCATTCTTAATAGGAAATTATAGAATGAGTAAAAAAAATAAAACTGTGTACTTTCATTCATCACTATAAAGGAAAAAATGGGTATCTTCAGTTTTTAATTGACTCCAAAGAAAAACTATATACATTTATAAGAAGAAATAGTTTTCCACTATGACAAAGGAAGACATTCTTGGAAAGAGAGCCGGTATCAAATATTTTTTGTGGTGCATAGAGGACTTTTTATATCACATAGGACAGTATAAAACAATCAGCAAAATTGCAAAGTGTTATTACTGTTATAATAGAAGTTTGTTCAAAACTCAAAAAGAATGGTTTATGTATAATAGGTACTAACAAGGTAAACGTATTTGTATCTTAGTATATACTTCAAACAGAGAATAAAGTTCTAGCCCTACATTTTTTTTAAAGAAATAGCTATATATAGGTAGATAGCATTATGTTAGAAAAGAATGCCAGTACTTGTCAAAAGAATGTCTGGAAGATTAAATAAAAACATGAGATGTGGTGTACACTATATCATGGTATACACACGTAACACATATCAATCCAGAGATAAGAGTTTGTAGATGTCATGCAGATGATAGAAATATGATCCAAGACCAGCAGATTTACTGCTTCAGATCAAACTGACAATGGTTTATTATTTTGTTTACTTAATAGACAAACATAAATAATTACAGTTCCCTCTTATGTTATTAACATTTGTTGATTGTTAGTCTTGCTATATTTGGGAAGGAAAAAAAGATATGGAAAATGTGCCTTTGAAGAGTCTCTAGAGAGAACTGATCTCTGCCCAGATCCACCCCTTATAAGAGGGCATTAGAAGCAAAACTGTGACTGATTCGCTGGATCATGTTCTTTGAGATTTAACTTGAACTTGCACTTGAACATTGTTTGTCTCCAATCACCGCCTTATTTTCCATGGGCCTTATCAGAGATTCCAGGAGGATCTGCTCCTGATTCTTCAGTAATTACAGCTATAAGTTTGCATTCTAATGTAAAATAAATTTTTTTCAGGTGACCTGAACTTTGATCAGATACTTTTTACAGAGCTAAGAATCTTTTTATAATTTACATCATCTACATATCCTGAGAGGTGCCAAGACTATTAATTAAATGTGGCCCTGGTAGACTTGCAATGAGAACCCAGATCATCCCATTTTCAAAGTGGGATGTTTGTCATGCAAATACCCCAAGACACTGTATATTTTAAGGAGATTCATAGGAGTCCAGATAAAAGCCATATGAAAAAAGAGAGCCTCAATCTGATTCCTAAAAGAGGTAGAGGGGGAATGTTTCCTAGACCCAAAAAGGCAGCAAGGTACATATAGTAGAGCAATAACATCCAACTGCACAAATATATATGTCCAAGTAATGTATGTTAATATATTTTTTTACTCAGAAGACATGGATCCTATTTAAAGTAGCCTCCCTAGTGTTCTCTTAAATGTTTCTCTGCGTGGATTATTCCATTAGACTGGAATTTTACAAAAAAATAAAATTTTTGTAAACAAAATGTGTTTACTTAAATAAAAAGTCTCAGTAAAATAAATACATATTTTGCTTACAATAAAAGTTTTTATATTCGTTGGCCACAGGTTTTATTTTTAATTAATTTATAAAATAATTTTAATTTGAATGCTCCAAAGAAAGAAATATGGAATGCTTCTGATTTAAGGCTCCAAAACACAATACTTCCACCATTTCCAAGTTATCTCTTTTTCTTTTTCTTGTTTTTTTTTAATGAAAATGAGACAAAGTCAGAGTTCATGAAAGAGCAAAAGTTCTGTTTCTAATTAAAGAGACACATATATATTCTTAAGAGCTGAGGAATATCAAAACATTTGCAACTTATTTTTACAATAGTATAGTCTGTATTCTTCTTATATAAGGATGAGGAAGGAAACAAGGAGCAACAACTATAACACAAAGCACAAACTATCTTGTATTGATAGACAGTGGCATAAGACTGAGAAATGAGAGAATTTCTCATCAACCATCACAGAATCACAGAATGATATGGGGTTGGAAGGGACCTCTGGAGACCATTTAGTCCACCCCCCTGCCAAAGCAGGTCCTCCTGGAGCAGGTTGGACAGGAACTTGTCCAGGCAGGTGTGAACCTCTCTAGAGATTGGAGACTCCCCAACCTCTCTGGGTAGCCTATTCCAGTGCTCTGCCACCCTAAAAGGGAAGAAGTTCCTCCTTGTGTTTAGATGGAATGGCCCATTTCCTATTGTCCTATCCCTGGGCACCACTGAGAAAAGACTAACCCCTTTCTCTTGACACCCTCCCTTTAAGTATTTATAGGTGTTGATCAGATCACCCCTCAGACTTCTCCAGACTAAAAAGACCCAAATCCCTCAGCCTTTTGTATTGTTACAACAATACAAAATTCTACAACAATAGAAACAAGAAGAGGGAGAAAAACGCACCATCTTTTAAAGGGAAAAAATTTCTCCTGAAACTTCTGAAGTAGTTGCTGTATCTTTGGCCTATTTGCATTGTAAAATGGATGATCCTACTGGTAACAAGCTGTGGCTCAGGAAACCTGAGACTGTTACCAGCCTTGTGAGGGCTTCTGTGTGCTCATGGACAAGGTAACCAATTAATCAGTGCACTACTTTCCCTATGTGTTAGTTAAGGCAAACAACACTTGCTTTCTTCCTCCCCTACCTACACAAGGACCTGCCACAGATGATTCAGGTCAGGGAGAAATGCCACTAAGCTGTAAGAACCTTGGGTTTTTCTTGGGAGATACAAAATACCTCTCTGTCCTGGTTTGAGGTAAAACAGAACTAATTTTCT
>BJBW01004338.1:0-41972 GCA_004320125.1 Scolopax mira
TTGTTTCTTCCAGACATTAATTAGAGAGGCAAAAATTCAAGAAATGATAAATGGCATAATTTTGTTACAGTATAAAGGTTTCACCAGAAAAAAAATACATAAAAATATATTGAACATAAAGGCAGCATTTCAGAATCTCAACCAAAATTTTTTAAAGAGCAGTAAAATCCTCACAGTTCTATCAGACAATAAATATCACTAAAGGCTTATTTTATTGCTTGGAGGGAATTGTTTCTTTTAACTTTTTTGTTATTGTCCGTTTTCATTCAGTATTTTTGTGATTGTATGGATATATGGTTTTGTATAGCACCTAAGAGGGCTTGTTAAAAGCTCATTTCTGGTGAAGATAAGAGTTTGATATTTATGCAATCAAAGTTCAGTGTAGGATGGGGCTCTGAGCCAGGGTGCATCTGATTTCTAAGACTCACTCAGAGATGTCAGGTAAGGTGAAATGTAATCAATTTAGCATTTACAACTGCAGGGCAATCTATGTCACCACCTCTGATATGCAATGATATGATCTTCAAAAGTATATTTTGTCTAACACAGTGTACCTTTCATGCAATATTACAGAGCTGATCCATCAAATGGTGAGAGATATTTAATAAATGTGCTTACAGTTCAAGATAATAACATTCTAGCCATTTTATGGAAGATATATTTGTGAACAGTAGTTCCACAGTACTCTGTATATTTACTCTGTATATTTATTAAACTATTTAACACTTCCAAACAGAGGAAGGATTTACATGATAAAATCATCACCTGAATTTGACCTGTTCTTTATAGCTAAAACAAATTAATGGAAGCAACAAGAAATAAGTACATGGAATGAAGTCTTTTAAGTGCTTTTATTTTTTACACAACTTGTGATTTTTTGGTATTGGTTGCTTTTAGAAGTGACAGAATAGCTTTATTTACAAGCAGAAGTTAAAAACATAAAGCTGCTGACATCCGCTCTGATGAAAATGACAGTGATTGCTTGCAAACTAAAAAAAAAATTAATATATTTGAGAAACTTTTGAAACCACGCCTAGCAAACTGTGCCAATCATTTGAGAATGATCTCACACCAGTTGTTAATTTTGCAACTGTGTTCATCAAATATTGTAATTAACTTTTAAATGCACTGAGGTTTCTTTAATCTTTAAAGTGAACGTTTGTTAAAAGGATCTGACACAGAAAAGGGGAGAAGAGACTTCATATAGATTTAGGGTATAACTGTAGTAAAAATGCAGTAAAGGCCAGCTTTTTATTTGAGCTTTTATAGCTTCTGCCATAAATATTGGCATAAATGACATCTATTGTAGAGCTATGGCATATGTTGCTTTTGAAAGAAAGACATTTTCACTTATTCAGTGAGTTGAGGCCTCATGTTTCTCCCTGTGGACCATGTCATACCCCTTCCCAACCTCTCAGGACCCATGACTTATCCAGACCAAACATCTGCTTTTCCATTCAGTGCAATTATTCAGTGGGCTGCTGGGGGCAGATGGTTCTTAATCGACAGATCATTAATGTGGCAGGCCACTCTCTCTTTCTAGCCTTAGAAAGGTCACAAGGTGTTAAGTTCCCTTGCTCCAGGCTGGTAAGATGTCTATCTTTTGATTCAGTTGGATTTTTGAGGTAGAACAGCAATTAAATTACTTGATACAATTATGGAGGAGCTTTTAATTAAACATTTTTTTCCTTAAAAACCACGTTGCTTTTACAATGTAAGAATGATGCAACCAAGAGATGGGTTTAGTGTCAATTACACTGTGGCTGTCAGAAAGTTTGAATGCTGAAAGGTGGTGAGTGTGAATGCTAATCAGATAGCAGTGAGGATGCTCAGCTGCTCCTCTAACGCCGTCTCCAAGCTCTATGTGTCAATTTTCTGCAGAATTTAATTTAGCCCTAATGATGAAGAAATCTCTCTATTCACACAGTCCTGTCAAGTCAAACTTTGGACAGTCTAAATGAAGTAGACGAGGGCTTCGGGGAGAAGTGGCAGAGTGACATGCTGAAGAGATTTCACTTTCTTTTCCATTCCCACAGGTTATATTGAGGAAGCCTGTATTATTCCCTGTCCCTCAGACTGCAAGCTGAGCGAGTGGTCCAACTGGTCTCGTTGTAGTAAATCCTGTGGCAGTGGGGTAAAAGTTCGGTCTAAATGGCTCCGTGAAAAACCCTACAATGGTGGAAGACCTTGTCCAAAGCTAGATCATGTCAATCAGGTAATTTGATCTATATTTACATTATTGATGTAGCTTTTTCCTCCCTTTTAGCTGTATTGTTTGTTAATGAAGAAAAACTGTACAACAGAAGAGGCAGATGCAGGTAGAAGGAGGAATATGTGACGGCTTAGGTTTCCTCAGTCATCATAGGATCTGCCTTCATTACTTCCTCATCTGCAAGAACTTAGCCCATTACAATAAAACACATTTCTGAAGATCTCTTACAATGGGTAAAACTGGCAAGATTCTTAGTGTCATTCCCTGACCATCTCAGATCAGAAAGAAAATTAAAACATCTCAAACATTCACACAATATCATCTCAGTGTCCCTTAGTGGGTTTTAGTCAAGAGACTGGAGATTGACCTTCCAGTCAGGAATGCACTTCTGAAGTCCATCTCCCAGTTGTCCCACTAACTGCACTTGATTTTCCAGTACAGAGCAGTCTGGCTGCACAGTCTTGATCCTCTTGAAGTGAAATGAAGCTAGAAAATGTGATCCAAGAGCACACTGGGAGCACTTTGACCACTGATGAACATTTAATCTTTGGGACTAAGTTTAGCATAGTCCAAGTCAAACCCCTGGAGCTTGCTTCCTCCCATTTGCTTGGAGGGTTTTATAAAGGAAAACCTTCCTTGTCAATTAACTCATGCTCTTGTTGATTTATATTCATATTACTGTTGAATTTAATTTAATCTGCAGAGGCATGTTAAACAGCCACATGGTCTTCTCTGGAAATATTCAAAGATGGAAAAAAAAAACTGCTGTCAATTTACATTTGAATAAAAATGCATGTACTTAATATTATCCTATTGACATTTTGCTAGCACACAGTGAAATGGCTTGTTGATCTAATTTTCTACTTTAGGGAATGTAATTAGTTCTAATTTAGAAAATAATAAGTGTTAAACTGCAGCTAATACACTAAGTTTGTGATCTACTTTAACAAAATACAAACTAGAATGAGGGTTGCTGGATTTGGGTCAGCATGTAAATATGCTTTAAATTAGGAGGAATGCGTTTCAATAGGAGCAAATTATAGTCTATACAGAAGTCTTTTTCCTTCTTTAATATTCATGTAGTACATAATAGCCTGGTATTTTTCTGCATCAAAGGTGATTTTGCTGAAAGTCTGTTTGCCACTTCTATGCAACACTATTGCCCTCTACTGGTAGTTTGAATCGAATTTGATTTGCTGCAATATTACTTGCCAAATAATGATACTTGGTTCAAAATGTAACTATTGTAAAAATAAATTTGAAACCTAGTACTTTCATGAAAAGGGGGCTCTGCAGATAAGATAGGAATGTCGAAGAATATAGAGGCTGTTTCTTTCAATTTTAGATACATTCACTGTCAATTCAGAAACATGCAGGGATACACCTGCATTCCAGTTTTGAGTTAATTATTTAATCTAAATGTGATCTACCACTCATTCAGCTGGAAACCTACTGACTCTTCAGAATATTTATTTCAATTCTTAAATTTAATTTGTTTTATTTATGTATTTGTTACTTAATATATGTAACATGCTTATTTGCATATATATAAAGCATAATGATTAGACTGAGTCTTTGATGCCCACAGGTAAGTGCAAGGGGATGTACAGAGGGGTTATGCTGTAAGATGAGATCTAGGAATTATGAACTTTGAGGAAACACTGCAATCTGTAGCCAGTGGAAGAGAAAATGAGAGGGAGGATGCTGGAAGCCTGCTAGCATGTACATAAAAGGCTGTTGCAAAGAAGGAGGAAATAATCCATTTTCCATGGCCATCATGGATAGGATAAAAAAGCACAGGCTTTGACTGCTGCAAGCAGCTTTGGGTTAAGCCTTGGGAAAACTTCCTAATGGTAAAGCTAGTGAAACATTGAAAGAAAGTGATTAAAGCATCCATCAAGTTTTAAGACTAAAAGTTGCTCAATGTCTCTCAGGGCTGCCATGTCTGTCTGTATTTTGGAGGGGGCTGAATACAGTGACTCATTGAGCATCCTCCCTAATGGGCAGAGCATGCCAAGGAGACTCCCAAACCATGCTCCAACTGAAGGAAGCTTGTTCAGTACTCATTTCACTAGGCCCAAAGCCTTCATAATCAACAATAATAATAGAGTTGGGTTTATTATAAAATCACGTCAATGGCCTTCAGAGGATTTCAAAGAAAGTGGCCAGTCTGCTAGAGAAAATAAGGACATACTTCTGTTCATTGGATTCAGGCATTATTTTCCCACTTGTCCAGCAGGTGGGTGTGCCATCCTGATGCCATTCAACTGCCATGGCCTGCAGTTATAGTTACAAAAATGTGATTTTCTTCCAAGGACAAACTTCTTGTAAAAATGCCTTGTGACAGCAAGAGAGATGCAAGAGGAAAAGCTGGATGCCTTTTGCTTGGCAGAAGACATAGAATATTTTTTGTAATAAAAGCTAAATTAATGCTGTTTGAATAACTATGCTTCACTCTAATTCTTTCTTTTCTTTTTTTTTTTCTTTGGTTGTTCCTTTTGATTCATGAAAATACTCTCTTCAGGCTCAGGTAAGAGTTTATAAAATAGAGATATAACCTTAACATGTGCTTCCTGATTATGCTCCAATGTTTATATTTTCTGTCCTTTTTTTGTATGTATGTTTGAGAATATATATGGAACAGTGCATAAGGTACTATAAAAGATATTATTTCAAATCTGCATTAAGTTCTAAACACAAAACTAACATTAATATATTAGAGTGATTTTAAGTATTCACCATGAAAATAAAATGAACCCATGTATATTGGTATGATTTACCTTGAGCTCACTTCTCTTTAGAAACAGAAAGACTAGTGACAGTGGGACGGAATGGTTGAGGAGAGATGTGAAGGACAGAAGTAAAATTTTAGCAGAATTTTTCTAAAAAACCATACTCGTGAGCTAGCCCAGTTACAGATTTTATGCTAGTTGTGTTGATGTTGGCAATGGAAATGGCAGAGAAAACCAGGGAATCTGTCATTAGATGTCTTAGCTTCTGACTGTTTGTTACTTCTATAGTTTTCTATCAAGTGTTTTATCTGTATTATAATAAAAAACTGACACTTGTTGTGGATTCCAGGTGTATGAGGTAGTTCCCTGCCACAGTGACTGCAGCCAGTACGTGTGGGTCACTGAGCCCTGGAGCGTCTGCAAAGTGACTAATGTGGACTTAAAAGTGAACTGTGGAGAAGGTGTTCAAACGAGGAAAGTCAGGTAAAACAATATTGCTCCTCCTTCACTTCAGAGAACATTCACTTTCAGCCATAACTCTGATGTTTCCTAGTTTATAAACTAATGTGTCTTCTACTTCTCATATACTTTAAACACTGCAATGTATGACTTTAGCACTTTTCTGAAAGGTAAAACAGTCCTCTTTCTATATAGAATCATAGAATGGTTTGGATTGGAAGGGACCTGAAAGATCATCTAGTTCCAACCCCCTGTGAATGAAGCGAAATAGAAAAGCCCAGAAATATGCTGCTGTTTATTGAACCTGATCTAAGCATCTTGTAGGCTTGTTCGTCATTCTAGAGCTCTAATTAAAGGTTAAATAAAATTAGCCTCACATGGTGTGGTACACAGCAAAGGCTGGGGTGGGCATCGGTTGGGTTTTGTCAGGAAGTTCTGGTTTTTATTTTTTAAATGGCTGACTGCAAAGCAGCACACAATTTGAGATTATAAATTTGAATAATAAAGCATAAATGAATTCATGTTGAAGGACCAAAATGGGAGGGGTATGCAGGGAAACGCTAAAGGTTCTCTTTTCCCTGCCACAAGTACTTGGAAATGGGCCCATTTACAAGGTTTTTGTTCACAATACCACTGTTTCTTCAGTGTAACTGTTTACTTCCAGAAGGTCACAGTATTACTCTTTGCTTCCTCAAAGTTAGAAAACAATTCTGAATAATTCTTCTCACACAGTAGTATCTAAACATATTCCCATAAGAATTCTCTTTAAAGTTCCAACATGCAAAATAAGAAGTAATCAGTGTTTATGTTTAAAAATAAACTTTACCATCAAAGAAAGTGATTTCAGTCCTTTCAGGCTTATCCTGGCTTACTGGGAAGCTAATGTCAAATAAATCACCTGCCCAGAAACTCTCAGAAAGTCACCGATAGGGAATGTCTAAATTCTGTGCATTTCATTATATGGCTGTCCTCTGTAAAAGCAAGGGTTATTTTTGGCTCTTCATCTCTTTTTGGATATTCATAGATCAATACTTAGTTCTGTTGCTTCAATTACTTCGTGATTGTTATTTGCTGACAAAATGTTGAAATGCTTCGGAATACTGTGGAATGCAGCTGCTTTACAAAATCCACGGCAAATGCAGTTTATGTGCAGTTGGTTTTTCCAGGTGCATGTTGAACACCGTGGATGGTCCTTCTGATACTGTAGAAGACTATCTGTGTGATCCTGAAGAGATGCCACTTGGTGCTAGAAAATGCATCTTACCGTGTCCCGAGGACTGCGTGATGTCTGAGTGGGGATCGTGGTCCCGATGTTCCTTGGTAAGAAGGACACTGAAGTGTAACGTTTATCATTTTAGGAGCATGCTTTCAAAATGTATAGATGGCATATTGTACAAAGATGCTGAAGCAGTGGTTGCACACGTAAACACCTATATTTACTGTCATCTTTGGGGTTGTTGATAGTTGGTTGCAAATAAAGTTTGCCAGTATTATCCATTGGTCCAAAATGGATCACTCCAAATCGCTCCAAAACACAAACTATAGTCATCAGCGGTCATTCTTCAGTGTGGGGTGGCTTCTTTGTGGTGGAATAGTTTTGGCAGTGGCTTGGGAGTCCATCTTTGAGCCTAGGTGTAAGCCTCTCCATAGCAGCGCTGTCACTGCAATAAAAATGTCACTGTCTTGTAAAGATCATAAAGACCAAAGTCTGTAGATCAAGACCGAGCACAAAAAGATATTTGTGCATCTCCTTTCCCCTTCCTGCCAGCAATTTCAAAAGGAAATGTCAAGAAAGCCAAACCACAGATAAAAAAAGTCTTGGGAAGCCTGAGTATTTGGGGACTGGTGCACTGCAGCATGGAATTTGGAAAGCGAGCATCTGAATATTCAGTTTATGAATGAAACGGTTTCAAAGTGCTACAACTGAAATATGAACTAGTTAGGAAAGTACCAAGGTTTTACTAAGTTAGAGGATGTTTCATTTTCAGTGGTACCAAGGTCAAACAACAGACTAAATTCTCTCTAAAAGAACGAGGAAATGGTGAGCCTGTTGTTTTACATTTGTGTTCCGTGAAGAGGTTACTTGTCAGGGTGTTATAATGTTGCATGAAAAGGCCAAGGTGCTGAAATATCACATCTGTTTCCCATCTCCCTGTCAAGCCATGCAATGGAAGTAGTGTCCGTGAAAGGTCTGCTGAGTCCCTGAGACAACCCGATGATGGAAAGTCTTGTCCTGCTGCCACCGAGACAGAAGCCTGCACTTTGAACAAGAACTGCTACCACTATGACTACAATGTCACAGGTATTTGTGGTGCCACGATCTGGTGACAGCTTGGGATGATGGTCTAGTTCCATTCGCCTCACAGGACCCATTTTTCAGCTTTCTGTTCTTACCTGGAGGGAGCTGAAGAGCTTGTACTGGAAACTGATTCGGGCTATTTGATCCAGATAAAACACTGGAGACTTTGCGACTTGGGTGTGGTGTGCACGCTATAACTCCAGAAAATGTATTTCTATGATAATTTTCTGATTTGCTCAAAATCTATACAAATGAGACCGAACATGAACTTTTCAGGAAGTCATCATAGCACTGACTATTTGCAGGAACAGCGATTGTTTCCAAAAACAGCTGGGTTCCATGAGCCGCAGCGCGCGTAGAAGCAGTTTGTGAAGATTATTTCAGGCCATCAGAATTAGAATTAGGTGGGAGATTGGATCATTATGAGAATATCTGCCATGCTAATGAGTTCCTCGTTTGCAGACTGGAGCACGTGTCAGCTGAGCGAGAAGGCTGTCTGTGGGAACGGTATCAAAACACGGATGCTCGACTGCGTTCGCAGCGATGGCAAATCGGTTGACCTGAAGTACTGTGAAGAGGTGAGTGGGGACCTGTGAGTAACAGTGCTAATTAATGCTGAGCCAGCTGAGCTGTGCGGCATGTAAATCATCTTCGCCAGATGTTTTGCAACATTATGCATGGATTGTTAAGTACCTCTGAAACAACCTGTGCCATCAGCAGTGACTTTTATACCATTTCAGTTGGTTACTTTTAAGTGCCACCGCGAACGTGTGCTAATTATTACGTCCAGAAGGAAATGGCTTAGAAACAACAATTAATAAAGTAGAATAAAGGTAATAAATCTTAATCACAACACTAATCATCATTCTAATTTGATACAATTCCTGCACGGAGCCTTGGGCAGCTGCCAGTATCAATCATTTACTCAATGTGTTGGAAAATGCTTCTCACGTGCCGTTCTGCAGCTGGGCTGAACACTAACTTCTTGTCTCCAGCTGTGCCATGCAAAAGGTACCCAAACTAGCCTGAAAAAAATGTGCAGCACGAACGAAATATTAAATAGAAGCATATATGGAGAAGTAACCAGCAGATGGGAAGGGAACCCTTAAATTTTGCAAGAACAGTTTTGCAAATGTTGAAACTAACTTCAGATTTGAAGGCGGTGGTGTTCTGGCATTTTGTGTTGTGCTTTTAATGTTTTCAATTGCATGGAGAGAGGAATTTGAAGGAAAAGGCGAAGACAGGTGTCGCTTTAAGGGCGATCCTGCATGTTTCCATTTCTGATGGAAAGGAACTGAACTTGTTTCAGCTGCCGTTCCCCCACCACCTCGACATCAGAAACAAATGTGGGACTTGTGGTGGAGTGGCCTCCACAGCAGCTTTGGTACCAACACCTTTTCTGTTGGACCTTCCTGGCTAGAAGCTGCTCTGCAGGACATGCCCAGGGAGAAGAATCCCGTCAGAAATGGGGGGAGTCAGGAAACCACCATCTCCTCTGGACTATAGTTTTTTAATGGTGTATCAGACCTACTTAGGCTTCTCCAACCCCCTCCAGCATCTTGGATTCCTGAATCTTAGCAAAGGCAGGAGGTTTCATCTGAAGCTGGCACCCGACTATTGTGCCAAATTCTTCTTTCACCCCTCTTGGGTTTATAATCAAATGTAATATTTTGATCATTTATGTCTTAGGAAAAGAAGTCAGGATCTGGCTACCTACCAGCAAGTTTCTCTGACATTAATAGGGGAAATCATTAATGCATTCTGTTAATGTTTTAATGCATTAAAAGAAAAAAAAAATTAGCTCTTGGGTTATTTGTAAAAGACTGCAATATTGATTAATTCATACCAAGACATGAGATAAAATATCCATCCACATGAATATTTCAACAGAAAAAAATATGCTTTATTAGATTTTAAGGAGAAATATATGTTTTTTAACATAAAAGCAAGAAATTATTCCCGTTGTTAACCAAAGTTTTTGAGCAACATTTAGAACAAATGATTACATTTCACTCTGAAATCTCATGGCAGAAAACCACTGGAGCTTTCCTGCATTTAGGAAATGAAAGTTTATTACTCAGAGAAATAATTAGGGCAACAAGATAATATCTCAAAAGCTACTTGCCCTAAATGACTGGCCAACAGGCATCACTGCAGTGGGGTCTTGGTTTTATCAGCAACCACTGCGAGACAGTCTTGCTTGCTCTTTTGATTTGCTAGACCATACAGAGGTCCATCGTCCTGTAGAATGCCCTGATCCACTCCTCAGTCATACCATTAGAGCTATTTCTTGAATTATGGATGTGTAAGCAGTGATAGAACAAGGTCAAAGGCTGATCCAATAACTTGAGGAGTAAAACCTGTTAACCTGATTAACAAGAAAGCCGAGCTGTTCAGATTTTACCAGACCCTTCACTCTAAAAATGTGAAGCCAACCCTGTGACTTTCCAGGTCATGAGAGGAGAGTATTCAAGAAATTATGAAATATGAATACACATCATGCATTTCTTACTAATCTAATCACAGATGATCCTTCAGGGTGGGCTTTTTTTCCTGTGTTTTTGTATTATAAGGGCAGCACAGAAAGATTAAGAGACTAAGTAAAATTCAAAATAAGGTGCATGTAGTTAGAAAAGTTAATGGTAAGAGAAAGATTAAATAATTTTGTAGCAGCTTAGATAATGGAATGTCCCCTGGGCTATCATAAAACCTTATACTTGGTGAATGAATAAAGCAAAAGTTCTATTTAATTTTTGTGTAGATACGTTTACAGAATTATGATTCTCATATGCAAAGAAGAGAGAACAGAATAGTTAAAGCTATCCTGCTGATCCCTAAGGAAAGAATATGTCCAGTTGCAACGTCTGACTTCCTATATATAATATGTGGTTCAAGAAACTACTTGAGTAGTTTCCATATATATGGAAACTCTATGGTTCCAAAAACCATATATAAAAATACCTTTCATACTGCCTTTTGACTATCACCATCTCCATGTATGACCATCAGCATAGATAAACACTAACATTTCTTCTAAGCCCCCGTGTTTTGTTTTCCTAATGTGTCCATATGATCTTGTGGCTGTTTCAGTCAATCAGCTGAAGAAGCTAGCCAGTCACCCTGATTACTGCCAGGATAAATCAATTTCTGGAGCTTATTTCCAAGTCCTCATTATGTTAACATAGTTCTCTTCAAACTCTAAAGGCACAGTAGAACTGGATTACTTGTTCTCTAAGTCTACAAAATTAGCACATCACAAGAAATTGGCTTGTCTTTTCCTTTTAAAATCAAATCACCTAAAGCCAGCTGGTCCTGGTCACATTCATATTTATGGACTTATTAATTTACTTTCAATTCAAGATCAGAAAAACCTAGAAACTAGCAGTTTTGTCTGGAGTAGAAGGCAAACTTTTTTTTTTCCATTTTATTGGCAAATAGTCTGCTTGTCAGATTACATAATTAACCTTCATCAGAGGTTAATCTGTGGTGCCAAATATCCCTGTCCACCCAGAGCAAGTTGCACAGGAACACGTCCAGGCAGGTTTTGAAGGAAGCTACTGAACACTTTTCCAAATGTTTTCTAAGCTCTGCTCAGAAGATCTGCCCCAAATACAGACTTCAAAGATGGTTCTCTAGTTTCCTAATTATCCAAATTCCAGATTATCCAAAGGTTTCAGCTGTTTCCTGTGTGCAATAGCTGGATAATCAAGGTTATACTGTACCACAGAGAGCTTGTTCTTTGATGTATAAAACAGAACAGAGGCCTAAAACCTCATTTGTCTCAGTAAATGGTACTGCAAATGCAAATTTAAGACTTGGTGAGTCTATCAGGGTGAGACTTTTTCAGTACTTGGGGTAGTTTATTTATGGAGGACATGTTAATGTTGTGCCTAATTATTGCTCTATGCTTGCATTTAGTAGGAAATAGTGTTTTTATTTCCTTTTTAAAGCCTTAACTGCTGGCTTTATGTCATTAACCTTTCTAGTCATTAAAATTAATAGGTTTTGAAATGTCTAGTTTGCTTTTTTTTTTCTTTTTAAAAGCTATTTGGGGATTTTATCTACTTAAAGATATCCACAGCCTCCTGGGATTCTGAAAGGCCTCAATGATGACCAGGGTTCACTGGTGAGGGCCAATGAAGAGGACAGTCGTTTATGCTGGGAAGCTGTAATCAGTTCATATTGGCCGGATTGATTTTCTTTCATGTTTTATATCATACATGCTACAATCGACCTTTCTTATAACTCATTCTGAAGCCAGACAGGCTGCAGGGATTACTATTGTCACGTTAATATTTATGCCATCAGAAGTATTCCATTTCACATCATATATTTTCATGTGTGTTAGTGAAAATAGCTCTTTGCTTCCTTGGATGGGGAAACATCCTTCTGGAACATGGGATTTTATAAGAACATAGAAATTACTTTACAGGATCAGACCAGAGGACCATGTAGCCATTGTGCTGTCTCCAAGGGTGGCCATAAAATTCTTCCTTACAGGTGGAGGTTCCATCATTTATTACTGTTAGGCAGATTCCTGCCCAAAGAAGAGCTCAGTATAGAACGTATTTTTGGGAAAACATGGGAGCCTGGCTATTTTCTGTGTCACCTTCTCTCATACTCCTCCAGCTTCTGCAGCTTTCACTTTTTTTTTATTTTTAAAAGTGGAAGTTCTAATTGTTTTACTTTTTATTTAGTAATGATTTCATGCATGCTTAAAGCTTTAGTTGCCTCAGATTCGCCATGTCCAAATGCATACCCTGCACCAATGACACACACTGACCTTACCTGCTGACCACTGAATATTTTCTTTTAGCTTGGTTTGGAGAAGACATGGCAAATGAATGTATCCTGTGTGGTGGAATGTCCTGTGAACTGTCAGCTCTCGGACTGGTCCCCTTGGTCTGAGTGCTCTCAAACATGTGGTCTTACAGGTCAGTATATACCTTTAGCATATTTTAAAGATTGACCCAGTACTTTTCAAGAATTTTTATTTATTTTTTTTTTTATTTTCTCTGGTGATGATGCACAGTGGTCTAATTTTCCCTGCAAGATGAATGAAGCAGGAATTATGGAAAGGATAAAACTTTCTTCTTCTTCCTATAAGTATTTGAAATAGAACCTGTATTTCGGTTTTGCTGGGTAGCGTGCTACTCATGATTGAAGCGAAGATTAATGTTGGATAAGCTCATTGTATTTTAATTTTCTTTGGGCCTAAGTGAAGCATCCTCCATCCCCTGCAAAATGTGCACATCACGTTATCCAGACAGACAGTGAGGGAAAGATGCAAGCTGTTCCTGGCTGCAGGAATCAGATAATCATGGGACATGTGATTCTGTATCAACTCAGGGAAGAACAGAAAATGTTGGTTTCTTCCAGCAGCAAACTCCAGATGAGGAGCTGAAATCTCCACCACAAAAATATTGTCACATTCAGAAAGAGTGTTTTTCCCCAGGCTTCTGAACTGCTTTTGTTTACTGTTACAGGAGCAATCTGTAATGCATCTTCTTGCACTTCTTGCAGTGCCAATGATAAAATATAGAGTGTCTGTTATATCAACTTATATTTGCTGAGAGGCAACTGATCTGCTTTACAATTCATTTGTCAAATGTATGAAAAAATACTTTATTCAAACACAATGTTTTTTACCAAAATAGAACCATCTTGAGGAATAACCACTTTCTAGTTAGTTACATTGCTGTTTCTCATTTACAGGAAAAATGATCAGAAGAAGGACTATAAATCAGCCATTTCAGGGTGATGGGAGACCTTGTCCCTCTCAGATGGAGCAATTCAAACCCTGTCCAGTAAAACCCTGTTATCGATGGCAATATGGTCAATGGTCTGCGTGCAAAGTAGAGGTAAAAGTTATATGGGATGATGAAGTCATGCAACTTGTATATCTAGGCATATTTGTGATGTGTTCAGATACTTGTGTAAAAACAGAGTAAAAAAAATTGCTTCCAACTCTCTTATACAAAACCTAAAGATTTTTTTATTATATTGTATTTGTCAACAGATATAACAACATCCTACAGATGTTCAAAATATAAATGTAAACTTTTGCACCTGAGCATCATCTTTGCTAATAATTGAAATCCTTCTATTGTAAAAGAACTTCTGTGGAAATAGATTGGCATCCTAGAAGAGATTTCTGCTTGAGAAATTGCTGTAGTTGCAATTCAAAGGCATAATTAGATCCATACTTGAGAAATAGTCATAGCAGCCAGCAGAGTTTTTGGGTTGGCTTGTTTGGTTGGTTGGTTGTTTGTTTCAGAAGCAAAGAACAAAGTTTTTTGGGTTTGTTTTTTTTTTCTTTTTTTTTCCCCTACTAAACTGAATAAGTCATTAAGCAAAAAATAATGGGAAACAGAGTGGCATGTAAGTCAGATCTAGTCTTTTGACACTTTCTTCTGTCCAGCATCCATGTATGTCCTCCTTCCCCAGGATGCTCAATGTGGAGAGGGAACACGAGTAAGGAACATTTCCTGCGTGGTTTTTGATGGATCCGCTGAAGATGTTGGCAAAATAGTGGATGAGGAATTCTGTGGAGAAATAGAGCCTATTATAGATGGTAATAAGAAGATGATACTAGAGGAAACCTGCACTGTCCCTTGTCCAGGTAACAAAGCTATTCAATAAGTATTGAATTTCAGGATTTTTTGGGTATCATTACAGTTATCGGTGCCTAGTATTTAAATCTTTTCAGGCATTAAATTTTTTCACATGCTTTACTGATTGGATTAATCCATCAAATGACCAACAGGTTGCTTTCAGGTAGTGGCTTCATGACAATAAATCAATTTAAAAAATTTTAAATTGATTTTAAATTTTATTTTAGAATTTAAATTTTATAAAAGACCAGGTTTTAAATTTTATAAAAGACATGTCTCAGTCACAGATTGTACCTACCTATTTTTTCACAAAATCTTTTGAAATAAAACCTGTGTTTAACTCTATAAGAAAGAGTGTTGGTCTACAGCTAAATATTTGCTTTAAGTGCTTAGATCACCTAATAGATTTATTAATACTTTTAACAGTGGCTAAGAACTTGATGCCTTTTACAGATGTCTAAGGAGGCTAAGCTAGGGAGTCTAATTTTTTGTTTTAAGGGGCTATTCCAAAGGAAACTAGTATTTTGGTCTCTGAGAAAGTGTGTTTCTAGCTGTTTAACTTGCTGGATGTAACATGCACTATCATTGCCCTTGTAAACTTAATCCAAAGGAGCTGTTATAAATGATCAGGTCCATGACCCTCTTAGTGAGAAGGATTAAGAGCCTATAACAGCTGTTTAATTTCCAGTAAATCCCCTCCTGTTCATTTCAAACACTTATTTGTAGAATTTGAAGTATATTATTGTTGTTCAGTAGAGTCATTAGTGATATATCTTCAGAAAGAGTAGTGATTAATTCCTTCAGTTCTAATGTAGCTATCATTCCACACCAGCACTCTGGGTTTGTTCTTTTGCAACTCCTCTTTCTCGAAATTTTTTTCTAGTTCATTTCAGATTGGACTGAAGGTAGTTGCCTCAATAAACAGAAAATAATCAAAAATGGAGAGGCCTCCATCACTGCTTTGTGCACAGCATTCCGATTGTGTGATTTTCCAATATTTTAACTTATTAATTTAGAATTGGAAGAATAGAAAATTTGTGGTTATGTTTTCTGTTTGTCAGATATGTATTAAAAAAAATGTAGCTGCTTACTGCTCACTTTTAAAATTTTGCTGAGCAGGAACCAGCTCTTCAACAATTTCACATTTAGCCAGCAAGAGTAACTGCCCTGTGGGGATGTGCTAATGATACGCTCCAACTAATGTTTCCAAAAATCACTACTTGTTTTCCTATTATGTATACATCAGTTCTTCAATTATTCATTTCTTTGCATACTTTCCTAACGTTGGCAAATAAAATTCCTTCATTAATCAGGCATCTGGTCAACACAGTACTGATTATATCTGTCATCAGTATAATGCAAGGTAGCATGAATTTTTAATAGCTCTTTCACTGAAATAATGAGAAGTAAGAGGTTTATTTATGAGTATATGCACAGTCTAATCCCATTTTGTACTGCAGTTTTAACAAAATGGTCTCTTTGTGTTGTGCCTCAGATCTTCCTTAAATATTCTTTAGTCAATCATACTAATTAGTGTCATTGGTAGAATTTTATTTTTCAGTTTTACACTATAAGAAAACATTCTACAAATCTCTATTATGCTAACATGAAATAGCCAGAGCAGACATTTTAATCACCTTCCCATTTCCCTTTCTTGCAAAGAACATTCCAGCAGTTGTTTCTACTGTCTGTTTGGAGAAATTCTGCATGAGAATAAGCAACAATTAATCCTTTTGAAACTAGAGAATGTTTTCTTGTTCTAAGATCAAAGAAGAATTGTGAACAAGAGATATAAATGTAGCATAAGGCATACAGTGCACAATACCCTAAAATTTGCAAAAATCCAAACATTGAGTGGTGTTATTCAGAAATGGGAATGCTACAGAACATTAGGGAATCCTTTAGAACAAATAGGTTTTTGTATAATCTTTTTATTACTATTTTGTAGTTTCTTAAGTAGAAGTCATGTTTAAAAAGAGGAATGAAGGGAACTATAAAGAGAGAAAATCAAGAAATCAGATTTTGACAGTTTTTCTAAGACATATTCAGTGCAAAAAAAGCTCCTCATGTGTGATGCTCATTCATCTTATGAAATTCCTATTTGACAGGGGACTGTTACTTGAGAGAGTGGTCAGAATGGAGCCTTTGTCAGTTAACCTGTGTCAATGGTGAAGATCTTGGCTTTGGAGGGATACAAGTCCGATCTCGGGCAGTGATCATTCAGGAATTGGAGAATCAACATCTCTGCCCAGAACAAGCTTTGGAAACAAGACCGTGCAACGGTAAGCACCAAAATACACATAAGGTCACTTCTCATGCAAAAATCCACCACCACCACCACCACCAACAACAACAACAAAAAACCCAGAATGAAAATAGTTTTATTTTCCTTCTGTTCATGTTATCAAATTTAGGCAAACGCAGATTTGATAGAAATAGAAGTGCACTTAAATTTTTGTTTTTCAAATAACTGTAAACACAAAACCTTTCAGGCACTTGCTATCATATGCTACCACTTTGAACACAGCCTTTGGAGAACCGATGATCCTTTTTTAATGATGGAATTTCTTTTTATGATATGGGGAAAAAAATAGTTGCCTTATCCGCTTGATAACATTAATGAAAAGAAATTTTAAAGTTTTGATACATAACCAAATTTAGATTTCTCTCTTCCCTTGGAATTATGATCACATGACACTGACATTAAAAATTCTCAGCCATGCTTACCATGGTACTGGACAAAGTGTCTAAGAAATGTCATTTCTTGTACAGACATTTCTTGACCATTCAGTTGCCAGTCATGTCAGGCAAAAAGGAAACATATTTATAAAGGTGCTAAGGTGCAGAAGGACTTCATGATTTATCCCAGGCCATATGGGATACGTACAGCAGAGCTGAGACATGAAGCCAGATGCAACCCAGGCCACTTCACCAAGCACTGGATCATTGACTATAGCTCAGAGATACCAGGAAAGGAACCTGACTCCTAAATGAGTTTTGGGCAACAGATGGGCCACAACCATTATGAGGTTATTGGAAACATCTGCTTGGCCCATTAACTGCATTAGGCTTACTCCACATGCAGTGTGTACCACCATTCCAGTTTGTGTGGGGGACACATCTCATCTACTCTCTAAGTATCCACTAAGTGCAAGAGGCCTTGAGGCTTCCATGTGTGCAGTGCCCCCTTCTACGTTGCTGGGTGAAAGCAAAAAGGGCCTACTTAGCCCTAAAAGCCATTAAACATAATGAATATGGTCTAGTGACAAGTGTGGCTGCCACCAGTGTGGCCTAAAATCTTGTACTCAGATTTCTTGACGAGTGAATGTTATTTGTGTAGATGGGCAGTGCTATGAATACAAGTGGATGGCTAGTCCATGGAAAGGATCTTCTCGAACCGTGTGGTGCCAAAGGTCAGATGGTTTAAACGTCACAGGTAACTACTCTTTTTTTATATATACACAAAAGCCTGGAAAATAGGTGGATAATGTTTTTTCCCAACAAATGGAAATAATTTTTTTTTAAGGAATCTGCTAAAAACAATTGTTCCTGATATATGAATCAATGTGCTGTCTTGAATCATCATGTCATTTCTTTTCCAGAATCATGCAGCCTGTAATGCAAAAAGTAAACATAAGTATTATCTTCTGTACTGAAACTGGAATGTTTTACATTGTGTATTTTTTGTACAATAGACATCCTTACACTTCTAAATTTAGAGTTTCAGAATCCAAGCCATAAGCCAAATAGAACTTGTACATATTCAAGTTCATTTCAGTGCCTAAGAAGGGGCAGAGAGAGATGCCATGATTGATACATGCGTGATGGATAATAACTCACATATATCATGTATCTCCTTAAAATCACAAAATGTCAAATTTTAATAAATGTAGTAATATAGGTTTCTTTCTTTACTTTAATGATGTAAATCTATAGCAGGATACTTCAGTGAACAGCTATGGGATGTAGCTACTTCTTTGTGAAAACCAAAGCACATCCCCAATGCCATAGGAGAGCTCTAATTCATGGACTGCCAAAACAATACTTCTTGATGATGGAATGCACCACTACTGTCTCTTGTAACAGTAGAAATAAAATATCTGTATTATTTTTACAAGATTTTGAAATAATATTTAGTAATCTAAAGTCTCTTTTGCAAGTGTGACCTTGTGCTGTAAGAATATTAAAATACAACAGTACATTATTTATGCACCTTGATTGCTTTCTGCTTAGCTAAGATGCTTTTATGGTAAATAAAAGTCTAATTAAAGATTGTTATTGAAATTAGTATATGATATTATCTATTAAAGGTCCTACAGGATTTCAAAATAAGTAGCATCCTGATGATTAGGGCTCTTGAGATATTAAAATCAGAATATGTTCACAAATTACAGTCAGTCACGTAAAAACAATAGTTTGTTATGATTTGACTGAATACAGCCATGTGATAAATTCCAGGAAATACTAGTGTGTGAATATATGCTGTTGGCAGATTATTCGTGACGGGGCCTCCTAGGCAGACTAACCTCCAACCTATGTTGTATTTCTTTTATCAAAGTTTGTACATAGTTTTAAAGTTATGATGACTTTCTGATTTGAAATGAAGAGGAGTAGAAAATTCCAGAGAATGTAATCACCAGCTTCCATGCAATGAGAAATTGTATTTTTTCAGATGTTCCTGATAGTTCTCAAGCAAAACACTCAAGTATAATGTTTTGTGAGAACTTCTCCTCATGAAATATATGGTCATGAACCAGATTGTAATTTACATCCGAATGGTTTTTTTGAAGTGGTTTGTATAAACTACAGTATTTAAGAGCTCAAATTGATTCATGGACGTACACAATTGATTTAAATGCAGATTACCTATTTTGATATCTCTGTGTTTCTTTGCTGTCCTATTGCTGCACAGTCTCTAAGATGATGTGTTTTAATTCAGACATTTATTATGAGTCCTGTTGGTATACTAAGGCCTTTATTTATTTACTTGCATAATATTATCGTGCTGAATAGTTCTTTTTTACTTGAAGGTGTTGTTTCCCATGGACGATGAGGCAAATCTTTCCTTCTGCAGCTTCCTTGGATGACTGATATTTTATTACATAGATTCACACAGGCATGTGATTTGTATGCTAGGATCGACCATTTTCTTTTTTTTGGGGGTGGGAAAAAGTTATGGCAACCAGCAGGGTTTTCTTTGTTTTCCATTGGCCATCCCGTTAACACTTGGATCTACATAACCACATCTAACTGCATCTGCTACGGTTGGGACCAACCTCAGCTATCAGGATTTCATCATCATATCACACCAGTATAAAAATGTTATTAATTTGGGAGATGCAAGATAAGTCATCCTGTAGCTGTATAAATTTTAAACTAAGTGCCGCTTATCACTCTTCTGTAAGATGGAAGGAAACCAAGATAAATTCAAACTGATTCTAAATATAAAGTCATTCTTGGCTGAGATGATAGTGAAATCCTGATTGTGTGTATTGGTCCATAACAATAACTGCACTGTACCTAAAGCAATAGAAATGAGAACTAGGACTGTATAAAAAGGAAAAAGACTGAAATCCACTCAATCATCAGTATCATAGCACTCAGTACGTGCTTCACTGATAATACTACTTTCAGAAACCTCTTAGACTAGCATGAAGTGTGGCTTCGTAAGAGGCAAAGTTATAGCATGTGTAAAAGTGACTACTGAGGAGCAGCAGAAAACAGGTATCCATTCATAAACTGGATGAGTAGTTTGGTTTCAGTTTTACAGGCAAAGATATAAATTTAAAAAATTATGCTTTTATTTTCTTTGTGGCCATGGTTTTAATATGTAAGTCATAAGGAGGGCCCTAGATAACTAAAATATGATTCATCAAGCACGATAAAATATTTAAAATGTATTTTTAGCAATCCACCAAAGGGTAAAATAAAAGATTCACTTGTGAATATTAGTTCTCTAAAATGCACATGAATGCAAACTCACGTGCTGTATCCTGTAAGAAAACACTTGATGCCAATTATCCTTCCCCTTAGAATGAGAAGAAGGACTCTTAAATTCAAATTAGCAATGAAATTATAATCCATGACGTACCGCAGCAAGTAATGACATCAGTAACTCCAGCAGGGGTGAGGTATTGCCGTGTCAAAATATGATTTTCTGTCCTACAGGGGGCTGTTTAGTGATGCGCCAGCCAGATGCTGACAGGTCATGTAACCCACCGTGCAGCCAACCCCACGCTTACTGCAGTGAGGTATGTGCTACTGCATTGGGGCATACAACACCCCCGCCAGGGCTTCCCACCCATCTCTCTGCATTGCAAAGATTGTGCCAACAAAAAGCATCCTCAGAGGTTTTTTTGCTAAACGTTAACTGCTTAAAATCCACTTCAGACCATTTTCTACCTTTCAATTAAGTGTTGAGTAATCGCTGTTGGCTTGGGACGAACCTGCATAGAAACATGTGAAGAGGTACTCTCTAGGCTAGCACTCATCAAACCAGTCTTCTCTTCCAGTCATCTCTGTTGTTATGCTTTATGGCTCACAGAAAACCCTGTTTTTCTGCTACACGGTGTAAAACACTTGTTCCCCACAGACTAGAACGTGCAGTTGTGAAGATGGATACACTGAAGTTATGTCCTCCGATGGCACGCTCGAACAGTGCACACTCATCCCAGTGGTGGTGATCCCCACCATGGAGGACAAAAAGGGAGATGTGAAAACCAGTCGAGCTGTGAACCCCACCCAGCCCTCCAGTAACCAGTCAGGACGAGGAAGGACTTGGTTTCTACAGCCTTTTGGGCCAGGTGAAGTCATGCAATGAGCAGTTCTTAATGCTAAGTGCTGCTGCCGGGTCTGGCATTTACATTTTTGTGATGCTGAGGAAGAAAAGAAAAGAAAAACCCTTAAGTGTTCATTTAAGAAGATGGGCATCTGCCCTGACTGAAAACAGTGGAAGAGATGTAAGCAAACCCGTAGCCTTCTCAGCTCCTCCATCACTACATCTAATGAAAGCTTGTATTGCAGATTTCCTTTTAATCCCTTCTACCTATTAAAAGTCACAGAAGCTATTTGAAGTAACTTTAGAAGGGAGGTTGCTGCAAAATTGCAAGCTAAGATAGTAGATTATTATGTCCTGACCAATAATGTTGTCAACAGAGGAGTGAAAAGATAGCAGTGAAGACTGCAGGGGGCAAGGGCTGCTTAAATTCTGCAGCTGTAGCATAAATTGTAGGAAAATAATCAGTATAGATATGCTAATGCTTTTCTGCCATATCCACATTTAAACTAATTCATGTTAGACAAGAGCTAACCATATTATTGATATTTAGCTTTAAGTCTCTATATTTGCTTTTATGATGGACCAGGTTCTTTAGTGCTGAACAAGGATTTATGTGCAAGAGTGGCAAGACAGTCATCCCATCAAAAATACTTTATAAAGTCCATCACGTAGTCAGATTTCAGTAAATATTTCATGGTACTATTAAGCATTGACATAAAATGAAAGTTAAGTAACAAATTACTCTCACAGAAAGAGATATGATGCTTGTCCAAAATGATAGACTGAGGGCAATTGCTTATCTTCTTAAATGTCTTTTAAATCACATAAATATTCTACCACATTTCTGTCTTAAAGTGCTCTTTTTTTTTTCTAACGCTTTTATGAATGTTTTTAATCTAATAATTGAAAACAGTATCTTTACCTCCATAATCCATAAACTACTGAAAATTGAGAACTACAGCAATACTTCTAATTAGCAGATTAAATCAAGTTTGGGTTAGAAATACTCATGTTAGATCCCATTAGTCCAATTTACTGTTATTTGTACTGTAATTCTATATTTGATACCTGCAATAAAATGGTCTTTATTCCAATTAGTTAATACTTTAATCCACAATAAAAAAAAAAAAAAAAGGAAAATTAAGCTTTTCTGGTCCTCCTTTTAAAAAATAGCATCTTGCCAAATATGTTATCTTTTGCTCATTCTAGCTCACTCTGACAGTTTTTTTTTCAAGGAGATAATGGTATTTTAAAACAAGCTAACCCAAGCCAGCTCAAACTCCTTTACATTTACCCATGGAAATAAGCTGAGGAGAGAAGAAACTAATTCAGCACTACTGAATTCCTCTCATTCATATTATCATATCATTGGCTACGTCAGGTCAAATCTACTGTTCAATCCATCTTTAATGGATGGGTTATTTCAGTTATTATAAGCTATAATGTTTCATTAGGTTGATTAATGGAATGAAGCTAAAATGTTTCCATATTAATTAGTCTTGAACAAGTTGTCCAGATGACTGCAAGACTTTGGTTCAGGAAGCCTGAACTTAACTGCACATCAATACAGAGGGCTACTGTGAATCTGAGCAAATTCAGTCTGATTCATCTTTATTTTTCATAGGTTGTTAAAACATCAACTGCATTGATATTGCTTTTTTTTTTTTTTCCTAGATATTTAGCAAGAAGCAAAAAGTCTTTGGTCAGAAAAAATTTTTGCTGTGTTTGAATCCACTGAAAATATACATGAATTCATGATAAATTGTAAATTAAATAACTGAGCTTTTGTATGTAATTTTCACTATCAGTGAGGTGCAACAAGGCTAGCTAACCTCCTGTAAAAGAATGTTTTTGAAAAGCCTTTTAGAAATTTGCAAAATTACTCGGGTAAAAGTAGTGAGTCAAAGAGAATGCACTGACCTTGGGTTGTGATGTGCTCGTTTGGGGTTCAGAGACCCCACAGACGAAGTCCCACTGGTTATCCTGGGACAAGTGGATGCATCCATGGAGAGCAGGATGTAGACCTCAGCCTGCTGGGACATCATGTCCAAAATGCAAACGGCACAGATTGCACAAAAGTACAGCCCTTATTAACAATGGACACTGTTCTATTTATGAGCGTAAGTTGCCCATTTTGGGGGTGTGTTTTTGCTTTTTCCGTGAGGGGAAGTTTATTTATAACAACAAAAGTTGCATTTGGTAGGGGAAGAAATGGAAAGTGAAAGTTATGTATGTGCAGTTACGGTATGGACGAGTAGAAATGGGCTAAAGGCATTTAAATAGCAACGAGAATGAAAATTTGAATGAAAATTTACTGGAGCTAGAATGGAAAATTATGCTGACAGCATAAACAAGTCCTGGGCTGAAGGACTGTCCACTACTGGGGGTGCAGGGGCTGGGTTTGGGGGGGGATCTCACTTGCTGCCTCTGCCCCACGTCTCGGTTCCAGTCGCATTATCCAGAGTTCAGTTGAAAGGCAGAACACAAGTGCACAGAGAAGCTCTGTGCTCTGTTGCTTCATAGTACTCTTATTAAGAAGTTGTAATTGCTAGTGAAGACATTTATTCTGGGTTATAAGAGTATTTCTTTACTATATCAGAACTAATAATTCAACAAGACTAACTCAAACACTACTGACTAACATTCATTCCTTTTAGATGGGAGGCTGAAGACCTGGGTTTATGGTGTAGCTGCTGGTGCATTTGTTTTACTCATCTTTATTGTTTCTATGATCTATCTAGCCTGGTGAGTTCTTTAATTATTTATGAACAAGCAGTCCCCCACAGACCATAATGCACGCGTTTACATATGCCGCTGTAGAACCTGCAGGCACTTCTGAGTTTCCTTGTCCATGTCCTTTTGTCCCAGCTCAGGTTAGTGGACTCTGGTTGTAGTCTAGATGATGGCCAAATGTGCTCTCTGAGGTTAGAAGAACTTCTTATAAGTATGGGGTAGCTTAAGTGTATACTTCATTGTTGCCCAGTTTATCTCTGTTAAGAATTTATTGTGTCCCAATTTCATTGCATTTGGCGTCACAAAATGCAGAGAGAAATAGCAAGAAGGAAATTTAGTAATCAAATTTTTAGAAAATTATTATTAGAAAATTTAGAAATTTGGAGTCAGATTTTATATTTATATTTATAGAGAGATAGCCACAACCCAAAAAAGGTGTTTTTCATACATGAACTAATATTTTTTCTTGAAAAATCTTAGTGCATGTGAAAGCAAAGATTGTTTGCAAGAACAAGTCACCTTTGAGAACACTCTCCCTGAAGTTTTCTCAGTCCTGTTTGGAATTTCTGATCCAAAGGACTGTGCAGTGGAAGGTGAGGGAAGTGTGGTCATACTCAGAGTTTGGGGGGCTTCTGGATTTGTTTGTTTTTTAGTAAACCCTCCCCAAAATCTCTCTTGTATCTAAGTAAGGAACAAAATATTTTATTTTTTGAGGGAGAGAAAATCCATGAACAGACAATTCCACTGCAGATTCTTTGGACTGGAATCGGTAGCCACTGGAAGCCACTGTAGCAACTGGTCTGGTAGCAATGAATTAGATTTGAGAAGCCCAAGGGACTGAGATAAGAGTTTGAACAAGACTGAGGATGGACAGGCCTGATTAAAAGAAATGCTTATAGTACACTCTGAAAGAAGACATGCATAAACATGTGTTTTCCTTTGGCTTGCTAATTTTTTAATACTTTATCTAATGGATTGGAAATACTGGTGGATTAAAACCTAATTCAAGGCTAGACAGGGAACGATTGTGACTAGCAACCATATCGCTGCTATTCATGACTCGTTTGATTAAAACATCTAAAATTAATGGTAGTCACTCACTCCATCAAGTATAACGAGGTAAAACTAATCAAAAAATGGAACTCCCCTGTGGAAACCCTTGATGTGTCAAAAGAGGTTAAGATTTGAGTCATGTAATTTAAAAGAACCTGATTGTGGCTTTGGTATGTGAGCAAATATTGCGCTGCAGGCTCTGGGTTCTTCTGAAAATGGACTGATCTTGCAGGGTTACCTGCCAAGGATTTCATTGAGTTACATCTGTTACAGCCTGTTTCTGAACAACTGAGCTTTGAATTAGATGTTGCTTTGGGTTGATGAAGAGAAAATTACTGCTCCAAATGAAGGTTTTAGGTTTATAGCTTTTACAAATGATCAGCCAAATTCATGATCTTAAAAAAACCACTCTCATCTTTCATTTAAGACTGAAACCCATCTCTTTATTAGTTCTTTGTTCTATTTACAAACTATCTTATTGTTTTCAGCAAAAAGCCAAAGAAGCCCCAGAGAAGGCAGAACAACCGACTGAAACCTTTAACCTTGGCTTATGATGGAGATGCAGATATGTAAAATATAACTTCTCATGGTGACAAATGGAGTCTAAATTTATGGATTGAAATCCGAAGGTACCCAAAGCCACAGGGATTTTCTATGGAGTGGATTAAGTGTTTTGACTTTTTCTTTTTTTTTTAACTGCACCATAGATAAAGAAGGATGGATTTCATAATGCCTACAGCTATTCAAGGTATTATCGCTTTACTTTAGACCATCAGCACTGAGAAATCTGGCAGAATCACATTAATAGACGCTGCAGTTGGAGATTTGTGGTCTTTCCTCAATCTTACAAACTTCTGTCCTCAGAACACTGCAGCTGACACAATATTAACAGTTGGAAGCCCCTGCAACATTAACCAAGTATAACCGGTCCGCATGAAGAGTTTGTACCAAGCTGTCTATGACTCTTTACATTCAAGCGTAACATATATACTCGGGTGAACCATATGTATTACTCTCTCAGATTATATACTTCTTAAAGAGCATTTTTAGTGCTTAGTACAATATTAACACTTAACTGGGATTAACCCACTGAGCAACTTCAACAGTTTGCCAGTTGATGATAACTTGTGTTAACCTGCATTTCAGAGGGCAATGAAACTTGCAAAATTCTGTCCTGTTATCTCTCCAAAGTATAGAGGCCTCGTGTACATCCAGAAAGGAGGCGTTCTCAGATTCAGTATTTTCTAGCGGTTACTGTTCTGGAAAACAAAAAAAAAAAAAGAATACCCATTGTAAATGTTACAATACGTTTCTACTTTCTCTAACTCAAACTGTTGCCTGCATCTTTTTTGCTACATGTAAGGCAAATTTTTGCACTATATTAGTGCAGCATGATATGCACTTAACTAGTATTGCCATAGAAACTGCCTCTTTTCGGAAAGGATGATGGTGCGTCTTGTGCAAGGAGTGTTGAGTAGAGAGGTCTTGGATCCTGAAGAAGGTGGCGTTGGGTTTGGACTGCGGCTGGATGGAATCGGCTGAGGACGTTCGTAGTCTCTCTCATGGCAGTAATACAAGTGTCTAGTTTCTTGCCCCGGCCTACCTATACTGGTATAGATTGTCCTGCTGGTTTCTAATTGTACTTTGAAGGCTGTTTATGACTAGATTTTTTATATATTTGTTAACTTTGCTAGAAAAAGAAAAGAAAAGAAAAAGAAAAGTGGTTGCCCTGTAATCCGGAGTGACGTACTTGCTGTCTGAAAAGGTATTCTGGTTGGTTGTTCATCTAAAATAAAATGGGTTTGGTTTTGTTTTTTTTCCCCTTCCGCTAATGAGAGCATTTTCACTGTTGCTGACAGTGCAATACTCAGAGCCCTTTTGTCTTTTCTAATTAGGATAATTGGATAGAGTCTTTTAATTATTCAGTGAAACTCTTGAGTGTACCGGCGAGTAAACAAGATGATCAATAGTTCTGCCATTTTAATACTCGTGACTTTTTAAAAAAAACTCCTGCAGTATAAAAATTCACTGTTGTTAACCTCTTCCTTGCTTATGGCTTTTCAGTGTTACGCTTCCGACACGAAGCTCGTTGACTTCCCACTGTCCCTCCCGGCCTCTCACAGACGTGTGTGGTTCATGACCTGAGAAGGGTTATTCTCACCAAAAGGCTTCTGCGTGTAGCCTGAACATATAACTGTGACTGTGCCACTACTAAGCAATACAAAACTTTTATCAGGCAACCTCTCAAAAATAATTGTTATATAAAGTTCAATATTAGGTTCTCAGGTCTTTTTTATAACCTAAACCATTTCTGCCTACTCATCATGCTATTTACGCAAGAAGCACCAGTTTTTGCACTCTGAATAAAACTCTAGTTTTGCAAACTTTGGCCCAGATCCACTGAAATGGATGACAAGACTCTCACGGACATCAAGAGGTAAGATCAGTTCTTAAAAATACCTGCTCTTGTTCCGTGTAGAATAATTCTTGGAATCAATGATGCGCATTTTGTGAATGTTCAAGAGAGATTACAGTCCTACTTTAACTTTGCTAATTTATATTACCAGCGTGGTGTTACTGCATCAAGAAAATGGCCTTCCTCCCACTGTATAAGCATTCCTCAAATGGGAATGATGAGCAGAGAGGAACAGTTCTTTTTTACAGGTTTAAATTGTCATGTTATTCCTTGATCCAGCCACAGCTGGTGAAGTGCCATGGCCTCCTGCTACAGCTGTGGTTTATTCATACATGTGTTGCAAGTCTGGGGGCTTCAGTCTTACATTGCTTTGTAAAAACCCATAGAAAAAAAAAAAAATTGCAAATTTTGGTGATTTTAATTACTTCAGCATTCTTGAGTAGAAAACAGGTAAAACCTAGTTAATTCCTATTTTATCAGACCTAAATAATAATAATCTGGGAAAGTTATAAAGTTTTTAAGAATGATAACTAACTATCATGTGGAGACATAAAGCTTAATCATGATTTCTGTACTTTCAAAAGTCTGATTCTGTGTTGTCAAATAGTATTGGACCAATAGGGAATTGAGGGAACAGGGTTTCTTTCACTGTCAGTGATTCATCTTTATTTATTATACTGTCTGGTATAATAACAGCAGGAGCTGTTGCTTAGTTCTTGCCTTGAAGACCTTTATGTCCTAAATCTAAGAATTTAGTAAGGTGAATTAAAGGTATGCCATCTCCTTTCTCTCCCTATAGAAAACGGACAAGTGAAGAAAGAGATAGGAGGGGTTTTTTTAAGTCTGTTTGGCCTTTGCAATCTGTGCAAGTATTTTAGTATGTGTCACATTTTATATCCAGTCAGTGAATTTTTCTGGTGCATATCTGCATCATACTAGTGCTGCGTTTAAAATCTAAAGTGCATTTTCATTATCTTTTTTTTTTTTTTAATTAACAAAATGCACGGAAATTTGAAGCCAGAATGGCTTCCTTTGTTATTAAGGAGAAAAAAATAATTAGGTTATAAGGAGGGCTGAAATTTTATGTAAAGCTGAAAGTTGCAAAGGTCATCAAGCCCTTTAGCATTGAAACAGTAATAAATAATAGGTGAGTTATCGGTATAAAATGAAAAGCAATTTGCTTTAAAAATCAGAGTGCTTCTACAAATCCAGTGCCTAAAGCAGCCACTACTGTAGATTGTTAGTTTGTGAAAGTAACGTTTCCAGTGAGCAAATAAACCATTCAGAAAATAGCAAGGTAGACATTTTCCTGTTGATGTGGTGGTTTGTATTTTCCTTTTTAAAATCTGTAGTTTCTAGATTGTTGTGTCTGCTTTGAGTCCTGGAGCAGTTCCTTTTTGAAGCTTTGATGCAACTGCACAAGCTTGTTTATATTTGGCATAAAGCATCAATTTTGAAACTCCCTTCCTCCGGCCAAAATGTGATAAAGTTTGGTTTTCAATATTACAATCTGAAGAGACCAACTCAAAAACTCTATGTATAAATCACTGTAAAATATTCCTTGAATGAAATGGAAATCTGTCTTTTTACCTTTATGTAAATTGTGCTCACCCAAAGTTAAGAGTTTATTTTGCCTAACTTAATTTACTTGAATATTTATTTTGTAGAACAAGGAGGCAGCTGTCTGAGGAATGTTTACCTTTTTTTTGTTAATGTTAATTTGTAAATCGTGTAATGCATTTTTATTTTTTAAATTATGTATATTTCTTTTTTAATGCACAAAATGTTTACGTACAACTACTGCAAATTTGTGTATATTGTCACTAAGCTTTATTCAGTTAATACAGATGACGTGAAAATGTAACAAATCTTACATTTTCATCTGGGTTATTTTTACATAACTGATGTATTGCTGACAATAAATATAAACACAAAATCATTTAATGTCTTTTTTTAATCAATGTAGTATACTATGCTGGGATAGAGTAACAATAAATGCCAGAGCCCTGAAATATGACCATCTTTTAAATAGTCTCTTTTTTGAAAAAAAATAGCAAATGTGGTTTTTTTGTTAAATATTAGTATTTCTCTTTAAAAAGAAATAAAAATACTTTCTGATGTTATGGTAATTATCAAAGTCTGCTGCTACAGTCCTCGTTTCTATAGAAGTTTACAATGCATTTTTTTCATGTCCTTTTCTGAAGTGTACATTTACACATCAGTCCACAGGGTTTTGTCCAACTTCAGTAGTTATTACCCCCCTCCCCCAGTAACCCTTCCAGGCTAATCCTTAAAAGGTTTAAACCCAATTTTGAGAGCACACAACTGATGTTGGAGGAATTTCAGGATTTTCAGAAGAACTACCTACATTGTCTCCTCCTGGAATCCACAGTCAAATAACAAAAGCACTGGATTTATCTTCCCACCTGCAATTCAATAGAGGAAATTTTTAGATCATTTAAAGTGGTTTAATTCAGTACAGGCAGAGTTCTACAAGCAGTTAAAAAAAAGATACTTGAGGGAATAACATTTAAGTTCTCATTTAAACTCTGCAGAAGAGAATTACCTATGGCATGTTAATGAAGATCATATGGTCTTCACATTCAGTAAAGGAAACTTATGGTAGGACTTTGGCAACTGGTTGCAAGACTTCTAGGGCAATATGTTTCCCAACCTGTGAACCATTCTTTATTTTAAAAAATATTAGGAGAATAAGATTTTCCAATAAAAGTATAATAAAAGGGTATAAATAGAGAGCTAAATCCAGAGGCTTAGATAAGCCTTGTAAATATTTTAGCCTTCTAGAAACGTGAAGATTTGCAGTATTAGGTCTAGAAAATTATCCTGCTGAAACGGTAGTGAGCTTCAGCAGCCATTCAGAATCTGCTTGGCATCACTGAGCACAAGTGAGCCACAGAAAATGTTATTTCTGAATTTTCTGGTTGTTTTTTTAGACATAGTAAAGCTGAACGTCAATCCAAAAGGAGCTAACAACCAGGCAGATGAGCAAACAATTTGCACTTTCTTGGGCGGGGGTGTGAAGGTCCGTAGTGGGGAGGTCCCAGTATCTGCTTGTCTGTTGGTTTGTTTTTCAATAGAGGGAACAGGGGACTCCTTTTTGCTTACCCTCATTTGGGGGTGCCCCCAGACTTGAGGGAGCTTGTCCTACAGGCTGAACCATCTCCTGTTGGTTTTGAAAACCAACATCTTTGCTAAGTAAGTCCTGCTTGATCTGAAAGGTTGCAAGGCTTACTGTGAGTCACACCTTCGGTGACATTTGGCAGACGCCATCAGGCAACTTTGGACCTGGAGAGGATCAAGCCTCAGAGTGACAGGTTGTTAAGCCCCACCTGCTGGTACCCACACATGGCAGTGGTTTAAGCTGGGCCTTCCAGCCTGATGTACAATATTCTGACCCACCTTGAAGATGAGATGCTGTTGGATGCTCCCCAGTCCTGCTTCTTCCTCGTTAGGAAAGACCTCTGCTGAAAAGGAGGTGGGAAGGTGGGTCCTGATGGACAAGTCAGCTGCAGACCCAGGCAGTGAGGGAGGCAACCACATGTAGGGGTGCACTGGCAAGAGCTTGAAGGAGGTGGTTATTTATAATATCAAGATTGAACTTGTTTCATTATCACTATGCGTTTCTGTATTTAGAAATTCTTTGTCTATTTAGAGAAAATAAGATTTGGTCCTTGTCTCTTTATAATTGAGGGGCTGGTGGCTCCCACATATATTTTAATGTTTTGTGGGTTGCCTTCAGAACATAGCTCTGAAGTTTATTAGAATCATATTCTGAAATTGAGATTATAAAATGAATGAGGTTTTGTTTATTTTCAAAAATACCCTTCATATATTTCTTTAAAATGACAGAAGATTACTTATTTCTTTCTCAATAAATATCACATCAGTCTTGCTTAGTTTACAAATAAAAAATGGTTCATCACAAATTCTGTGCTGGGCTTGAAAGCAAGTCTAATTTTTTTCCTTCCTTTAACAATTATGAAAACAAAAGCCTTTTCTTACCTGTGCATGTCAAACTGTGACGTAAATCTCAGCCTGTTGAATTCTTCCCAGTGCAGTTCATCGAGATGCATTTACTGAAATAGCAACCTAATTTGAACCCCTGACCAGGATTTAGTACACCTCTGTGAATGCAGTCACAGTTTGTTGGCAGTCCAGTATTGACAGATTATTTTTACTGTGCTGCCTGATGAAGTCCTACAAAACCCTATCCTAATCTGAATTTATTTGCACAACTTTTATCACAGAAAAAAAATACTAAAACTGTCACAGAAAAACAAAGGAAGGGTGACACATAGTGTCTTGCTTTCATGCTCTAAACCTGACTCCCTTAATAACTCTCTTCTCGTGCCCCCATTGTGTCTTGGTGATTGAAGCAAATGCCAGATTTCACCCTTACCTGGAACTTTTCTGATTTGCACTGATTGCTGTCGTAGCCTTAATTCTCTTTTGATGTGTCTCCTCACTCTTAAGATCATGGTTAGACAACAATAGTTACCAGTTGACAACTTACAAGCATTTGAAGGCATGCTATCAAAAGAAACAATATGCATACTTAAAATGGGAATTTTGAGGCCAAAATAATTTGTTTCCTCTCTTCACGTAACCGGAGCTGCAGCTATGCATTTGAAAACCTTGAAAATATCTGACTACATAATTCAGACTCAATCACACCATTCTATTGCTGTTACTTTACACTTTGCTCTACTGTTCCCTTACTATATTCCTTTTGTGTTAATTTTTATTGTAAAATCAGTGAGAGCTGTCTCCTCTGTGTGTACAATTTTATCAGAGCGGAGAACTCTCTCTTTGGAAACCTGGCTGTGATATGACAATAAACAATGATTAACAGAAGCTCAAATCCTCAGTATCTATTATTTTTCCAAGAATTCTGGGATGAAAGCTTGTCTGACTCGCTTGGAAATGTTCTCTATTTGTGAGGTCCCTGAAGAGTAAATCATCACAGAACGCTGTTATAAGTTCTCCCCAGAGCCTTGTCTTCTCCAGGCTGAACAACCCCAGCTCTCTCAGCCTGTCCTCATTGGAGAGGTGCTCCAACCCTCTGATCATCCTCATGGCCCTCCTCTGGACCTGTTCCCACAGGTCCCTGTCCTTCCTGTGTTGAGGACTCCAAAGTGGACACAGTGCTCCAGGTGGGGTCTCATGAGTGCAGAGTAGAGGGGGAGTCACCAAAACATAACCTCTCAGCTACCTACACTGGCTCAGTGACCTTCTAGCAAAGAACCAATGCCCCGTACAAAGCTTGACCACTAAGATAATACTCCAAAAGAAAATAGAATTTATGGTAGAAAATAAAGTTTCACTGGCTCAACGTTACCTATTATTTTGAGGATTTTGTGGTGGTGGTATCTTCCTCACTGCTTTGTTTCTTCAATCTCCAAGAGGGAAGAATGCTGTAGCTCCATTTTATGAGTGGAAATTGGTGACACCAGGTTTCACTCAGCTGAGGAAAGGAAAAAATAATTAGCTGGCAGTTTTGTGACTGCCTGAAGTTGAATTTAATGAACTGCAGCAAAAGCTTTCTGCAACATTAGAACAGCAGCTGGAGCTAAAGCCTGCATTTCTGCCTTAAATGGCCTCCACTTACTACTTGATGAGCAAAGCATTAGTAGCAGTCATTTGTTCAGTTTTGCAGAAATATAAGAGGAATCTTTGCAGCACAAGTGAGAAGTTAATTGTCAATATCTCAAACTGGCTCTGCTATCCTATTGCGGAACTACGGGGCTAAAGAAGCCAGGGCAGAAATTTAATGGCCTCAAAATTGTAAACGGGCCCTTTCGGAAAGGCAAAACGTTATTTACATTAGAAATTGCTGTACTCCATCTCTGCTAATTCATTCTGGTTGAAATGAGGTGGTACTGCAGATGGCAAGACTTCCATCTACCACCTTAGATCACTGAAACAGCAATACAATGTTTCTCTGGAATACTTCGAGGTTCTCATCAAAAAAAAGCCTTAGCACCATGTATTTAAAATAGTCTTTAACAAGTTCTTAAAAGCTGTAAAACTTTCTGCTACTATTTAAGGTTTTATATACCTATAATAACACTATAGAGATAATAAAGTAATCTAAGTGATAGTAACATTTATTATTACTTGATTTATATTGTTTAAAGCTTTTAAGTTCTACTTCAGTAGTTGTCAATTACTGCATAAAACATTCTGAGCATTCCACACATAAACTGGACTGAACTATATATATAAAAAGAAAACACATATGTAACAGGGTTGGGAGGGTGGTTTTTTTTCCAGCAGAATCACAGGACAATTAAATAAAAGTAAATTACTTTAAATTGCTATCAAAGAGGAGGAAAATATTATTTTAAAGAAGTAGTATTTAAAGTATTTTATTTATATTTATATTTACATACTAGGAAGCATTTAAAGTATTTATTACCTTAAGCAGGTCTTTTGTGTGGATCCTGATGACAGATGATGTGTCACAAAGGTAAGCAGTTGGACTAATTTTGTCTACCTAATATACGAATGATATAGAAAGCTGTTCAAGAAGGACACAGAACTTGCTAAAAAATGAAAAATACTGACTAAGCAGACATGGTAAAGGAGCCTGTGGGCTAGTTACTGAAAGCAGTAAAATTATGAGCAACTGGAACAAAAAAGTGCCTGGAGTGAACTAAAGAGTAGCTAGGATTAACTGTAAAACACTGCAAGATAGCAGTGGGGGACAAAAATGAGCAGGGGAAAGTATGTCACAAAGCAATGAGCCACAGCAAAATCTGATGTGATCAAAGACATAACAAAGCATGTGCTGTGAGGCTTCTCTCTCTGAAGAACAGAGTAGAATTATTTCAAAAATAACTTACCTTTGTGATATTAAATAGCCAAATAGTGCCTTTAACTGTAGCTCACCAAAGAACTGGTGAAGACAGGGACAGCATAAGCAAGGAATTATTAGTAGTACAGCATCGCTTCTTGCAAAACAACTTACTGGCAAAAGATATAAGTGGAAAATCTGAAATTAATGTCGAAGAACAACAAAAAATGTAAACTTTTCAGAACATCCCAAAGGGCTTTTCCTTGCATTTACGCTACCGAGCAAAGTATCATTTGTCTCGGGACTCCCCAGGCCAGCAGTTGTCCACCAGCCACTGTGTCTGGCAGACTTAGGTGGCTTTTTCTTCTATGACGGGGGCAAATTTGCTTTTGAATCTATGCCACCTCTTCTATCCACTGCTCTTCCTAATAGTTCTGGGGTGCTCAAGTAAGAAGCAGATCCAAAATGATGCTTATAGCATGTACCATTACTGTTAATTCATAATAAATACAAACAGAATTCAATTCCAGCCCATTCAGATGTTCAGTGTACCTTGAGAAGCAGAAACCATGTAACTGAAGTGCATATAAACAAACAAAAAAACAACTTAGATATACGGCCCCCACATACGGCCCTGAAAATTCCCCAGGCAATTTTCAGCTCGAGTATTCATGATTTGTAAAACTAAAGCATACCCTCTCCAGGAGAGTAGTAGAAGCCCCATCTGGTGAAACATTCAAGATAAACTGCCAATAGCAGTGGAACATTTGCTGAGCCAACAATCCAGGGGAAAGCACCCATGTCTGCATCGTTAGGAAGTGTCGCCACCAGCCAGTTAGCCTATGGTGACATTTCTGCAATATTTATCTTTACAACAACTTGTTTCAGTTACTCTTACCTTAATCTTTATGCAATTTAATATTGTTTTAGAGCTCCAGCTAAAATTAGATACAATATGCTGACTGTCTCATTTATGCCCTATTCCTGCCCCATCCCTGGAGGGGTTCAAGGCCAGGCTGGATGGGGCTTTGAGCAGCCTCACACTCACAAGTACTTCAGGGTTGGCTTCTGAGGCCTGGATAACATTACAATTACAAACGATGATATAAAACTAATTAATAAATCAGACAATTGAAGCCCCCCCTTAATACGGTTAGCAATCTCTGAGGAGAAAAATATAAATAAAAAGGGGAAAAAAATTATCATCAACTTTTTTATATTTTAAAAGCCAAGGAGTGTCTCTGTAAAGGCTTGCTTTCTTTTAGTTTATCTTCATTTGGTGTATCACACATAGCACCAATTGCCAGATTCTCAGTTGATCAAAGAGGTCAATATCCTTTGTACACTACTTGTCTAATAGAAGCATATCTACTCACTACTCATAAAATGGACCTAAAATACAGTGGAAGTAAACCCTAGAGTTATTAACTTATCACCTGCAGATTTTTAGGTGCCAAAATTAAATAAAATTGTTAAATTACTACCCTCAATCACTGAAGATTTTGATCTTTGCTTTTACAACATTTGCTTCCTGAGATTTAACCGCTGTCCAAGTTGGCATCACCCCATCAGTATATCAAATTAAGCTGACTTTTCAAATGAGTTTCTAATTTGTTGGCTGAAAGAAGGCAGGGGGAAAAAAAAAAAAAGACGATCTGCTGCCACGTAATATTTCCCTTGTTACCAGTCTGCATCCAAACAATTTTACCTCATGGCATATACTGCCATGTTAGATGACTTAATAGACTTTATTTGAACTAGCTTCACTTTCCTGGCATTGTCTGGATTATAATTAGAGCAGGCTATTTCACACGCTCTACTCTGGTTTTGTAACAAACATATGTGAGAATTCTGGGCTGGGGAAGCTAATGTAATATAAGTATGCAAAAAAAAGGCAGCCAACATTGGTAATTTTCCAGTGGTAGGCCCTTATCTTCATCTAAGAGGGGGATGTAAATTTTCTGTAGACTTCAATGGTAGAAATATGTAGCTCCACCTGAATGGCTTCTCTGGCAAAACAACTATTTCAGAATCTTTCAGTAGCAGACACTCAGAGGCCTCTTTCTGTTTCTTTTTCACTGAAAAGCACCATATTGTTGCAAGATGAATAAATTAGCAGATTTGGTGCCTGGTATTTTATACCACCTGTAACAATGGCCTGTGTGGCTTCCAAAAGCCTTCTTTAATATTGAGGACTTTCCTGCCTAGGAATTTCAGTCAGAGTTATGAGTACCTTAAGGTACAATCTAATCTGAAGCTACAGAACAACTGCAGGCAGCTTTGATTTCCCTCCAGCCCCATGAGCACGGAGCAAAGAGTCAACAGTTGGGCACGAAGGTTGGTACAGGCACACAGTGGTATGGAGCACACCTGTGTGAGCCTACAGAAAATAAATTTCAGCCACAACACTGGAACAATTTATCAAGGTATCATATAGATAGGAAAAGGGTAAAAAATTAGGGGGAAATTGCTTTTCTTGTTTGCACAGCAGAGGGCCAGAGCACCAATACAAACATGCTGGAAGAGTGTAACAACTAATGACTCAAGGGATGAAACAGATGCCAACTTCACTGAATTAAGGATGGAAATAACTCCCTGTTCAGCTGACTGCTGCTAAACTAGCAGACAAGACACTTAGGTAACCATAGAAACTTTACAAAGCCTTCTAGCACTAAACACACTAATTACTGAGGATTTCATAAATAAGTTTTTAAAAAAATAATCATAATATCTGACTACATGGCAAAAGGGCAGAAATTACCAAACCAATGCCAAAGTTTGGGAAGATCACAACCATCTCCTCCCAGAGGCAATATCAGAGAATTTTGGATTCACCAGTTGTGATTACAACACAGAGTACATGGAGAATACCATGGTATCTTGACAACTATTTAATTTAGAAGGCAATAAACGAACCATTTATTTCAATTACAAGGGGCGAAATAGATAGAAAAATCAAGGTTGCAGCAGATCGGCTATGTTTGATTTTCAAACACCATTAATTCTTAAAAGATTTAAAAAAATAAGTGGAACATACCCTCCCAACATATACTGTGAAGATCCTCGTTCCCCTGCTCACTCCTACAGAGGAGTTACCCTCGCTATGTTCGGCACACGTTCACACATTCCAGGCTGCAAAATAAAAAGAGTCTGTGAACATCTTCTCAGACTTCATAGATATGTTCTAATAGGACTGATTAACATTTTGGCAATAACATATTTATGCTTCTGTGTGCTTTTTCAAGTACATTGTGTACAGAATTGCTTGGTATCCTTTTAACCAGTCACAGTTTTACTGCTGTGAAGGCAATAAGTCAAATTATGAAAATCCTGTTGGGTGGACTCTTGACAATCTTGTTTTATAAAAAGAACAAAGACTCAACAGTTTCAAACATTTTTCCCTTTTCCATTAAACCCCCCTGTAGTCTGAGGTAAATGCAATTTAATAAAGGCTCCTTCTGATGTTTACAGCTCTAAAAAGAAGAAAGGAGAATTTTCAGAAAAATTTTCCAGAACGCTAAAACAAATTGAGGGCATGTTTTTTTCTGTCACTTTTGTGATATCTACGTGCCACTTTTACATGTCATCAGACCAATTAGCCAAAAGGAGATGTATCAGTGAACAAACTGAACCAAAATGTCTTCATCAGTTAACAGGAATAGCACCTTGTCAAACGTTACCATCCAACTTTCATTTCTTTGAATCAAAGTGGGACATCAAAGATGTTGGATGAGGGTCCAAGAAAAAAGACTAATCAAATAGAGGTGTAAATGAGAGCAATGAATCTCTAGCAGTGCTTTTAGTAAAAACATTAGGATTTACACATCAAAATGTGAATTCTGAAAAACTTCACAGAATTTTCTAAGTGCTAATTGTTATAAACTTTGGAATCCTGAAAAATTTACTTATCATTTAAAAATTATCCATTTGTGCATATACATACATATATATGTATATATGTATATAAAGATACCAGAACTACTATTGTGTTATAATGTCTTGGTACAAGATCAGGGAGGAAGAACAAAGTGGTTTACCAGAAAACTTTCTGTATAAAGTGGATTTAGTCTCTATGTGTCCAAAATCTAATGCTAGGGGACTACCTGTGGAAACTGTGTTAATACTGTCATTGATAAATGGTAAATGGATATAAAAGAACTGCAAACAGGGTTATGTCTGTGCTTATAGTCAGCTTTCTCTTATCGTACGAATCAAATAGTATCTCTCTCAGAAATGAAAATGCAATCATACCAGGCAAAGTAGCATTTCTTTTGACGACTGATGTTAAGCACAGCACAACTCAGAGTGAAACCCATGACAATGAAGCTGGAGGCGTTCAAAACCCTCATGTATACCAAGTGCAAGAGAAGAACAAGGAGAGACCTCCCTTGGAACTACAGTGAGATGTGAGGTGGTCACTGTGCTGTCCTGGGAGTGAATGTCCTAAGGGGTCTAGGCAGGTTGGACTTGCCTTTTACTAGAGGTTAGACATTTGGGATCTACAATTATTAACACTATAGCCAGAGTTTTTGTTGCTCTTTCTTCATGCCAGTGTTCCTGTAATAACACAACAATTTCTGGTTTGAATAATGAGCAAGGCACGTATTTGGATGGGAACTACACAACTGAAGTGCCTGTCCTGTCCCTTGCTTCTTTCTGTTGTCCATGCCATTCCCACTTTATAGAAGTGCTTTCAAAGGATTTCTCTCGAGACAACACTGGAATTAAATTCTGTCTCTGCTTTTGATGGACTGCAAAGCAACTGTCAGACAACCAAAGTGTCTCCAGTCTCCCTCAAAATGTACAGTAAATAGATAAACATTGCCAAGCTGGTTATGCCTAGAAGCACTGATTATGTGTGCTGGACTTAAATAGGAGGAGAGAAGAGTATTTGGCAGTAGGTAATAAAATGAAGTGACAAAGCTCATGAGACTCCAGTCAGGGAGAGCTGATATGTTTTGAGAAGGAAAAGAAGTGGAAGAAAAGAATGGTAAAAAAAGCAAGAGCGATGCAAATATTTCATGTTTGGTTATTAGAGGGCCTCATTAGCTGAAAAATATTGAGGCTTCTGTTTGCTTCTGAAAACTCCTCTCACTGTATCCATCATGAGGTGATCAATATTTTGGATGCGAGAAAATGATATCTTGTTTTCCTGGCAAGTCTGGCAAGTCCCTCCAGTCTGGCCTGTCCTCCCCATCCAACCACAATAGCTGGCTTTTTACAATCCTGAGTTTTTAGAATCCTGAGCTTTAGTGAAATGGCAAGAACAGAGCATCGCCTTCCTCTGGGTCTCCAGAACTGATACAGGGATACTCTCTGCTATGGCAAGATGAGAGCCCTGCAGCGTTAACTTAGGGAAGGCAAGATGCAGAGGGAACAGGAAAAAAAATCATTGGAGGGAGGTCAAGGAAGGAGAAGAAATATAAGGAGGTGTCCGAGGGATGCGGCGGGCGAGCGGCTCTGCTCCCACAGGGTGGCACTGCTGCCGGGTGTCTCAGCCTCTTTCTTTACCAACAGAAGTTAAAACCCATGTTTTCTATTTGTTCAATTTCCCCGCATAAACCCGAACACAGCAAGTTAACGTGCTGTTAGATTTTGGAGCTACCTATCCTGCAAATTCTCCTGAGATTTTTTTTTTTCCTTTGCAACAGATGCAGAATTAAAATCAAGGCAAGGTGGAGGTTCAGAGGCACAGATCACTGCACTGGGAAGGTCCCATCAGAGATCAAAACCTCGCTTTTATATTCCTCCTCTCATTTACATGTCTTTGAATGCAGCATTGCACTACCCACCACAGTACATCTGGCAAATCCCTGCTCTGCCAATGTTGTCTCTGGCTTCAGCAGTCCCCAATGCCACTGCCCCAGCCCTCTGTGCTCCTTTTTTGCTGATTCAGCACCCCTAGAAAACATTGAGATGTAAATCAGCCGAATATAGATCTTCCTCCCTTCTGAAATCAGATTAGCACACAGGGCAAAAGCTTGGTGAACACACACAAGTTCGAGTAAAGACTCCAGTGCCATGAATAAGCTTTAAAAAGAAGATGGAATTAAAGTCATAAGGTGGAGGGAAACAAGATGATGTTACCTTCTGAAGAGATGGTACAAAGCACAGCACTGTTCACACTACTGATGAAGAGCAGGTACAGCCAAACACACTAAGGAGCAGTTTCTGTAAATAAATGGAAAAAAGGAATAAGGACCAGAAGTTTAATAAGCTTAGTATAAAATTTGGGGAACACTGACTTGCAAAGGCAAAAAAAAGAAAAAAGAACACTTTTATAAACATACAGAGCTGCACTAGAACAGCTTGAAGGAGGTCATCGGTTCTCTCTCCTCAGCCCTGAATTTATATCTTTACAAAATGTCAGAATCAGAACCAAAAGTAGTAAACAATAATAACTCTTCTTTCTTTAGTAGTAATAAATCTATTCTATTTTATCTTATCCCATCCCAATCTACATGGACTAAACCTGTATAATGAATGCCTACAATGCTATTTCCTGTCTACATTAGGTAATTATTACCTCTACCTGTCATAAGGAGCTTTCAAATATTTTATTCAAAAAAATAAACAATAAAATGTTATGTTTAAAAAATTTTTGTAAGGTTCTTGAGCCTAATTTTAACACTGCTGTTTATATCCTTAAATATGTTTTCATAAAAGGCACAGGATATAATATAGCTGTGTTAATCCTGCTGCTAGAAAAGTTGATTATAGCCATGATTCTGCCATGATTCATATTTACGTAGCATGAATACTACTTCTACATTTGAGCCTTCTCTGGAAGCATGTATTTCTAGACAAGGCAAGAGACACCCTCTCCACATCACGTGTGCATCCAGTTTTACCTCATCCTCACCAGCCCACCCCTCTTCCCCTGATACACCGCTTTGTTTTTACCCTTTAAAAGCTCTTGAAAATACACTTGAAAGGGCTGAAAAGCCATCTGAAAAGGAACAAACAGTCATTTTGGTAAAAACACATAACTTCTTTATGCTGTTAAACCACCTGGAGCTCCAAGGACAAAGAAGCCATTCTGATGGTCGGCTTGTCAGCTCCTATTCATCCTGAGAACAAATAGCACTTGGGGAAACTATTCCTTTGGCACTGGATTAGCCTCTCTCTAAAGAGGAGATATAATAGGATATCGTAAAAATGCCCTCTCCCAATCTCTCCTGAGGCATTGTATGCCCAAAATCTACTCGCTTTTCCTTTGTAACTCTCGCTCTGTTTCACGGGGCTCACAAAAGCATGATGATGATGACTTGATCCTTTCGACTCTGTCTTTTCACTGGGGAATATCCTGTCTACAAGCAAGAGAATACAAGGCCTGGCTACGCCATGAAGCCAGTGTGAGGGGAGGTAGGGCCTGTGTTTGTAACGCAGGGACCACTGCAGTAATTCTAGAGTTAGAGCGGACAAAATGCCTAAATTCTCTCTTCCTTGGGCAGGGCAAATTCAGCCTTCTGAAAACTGCCTGTGTGGCTTTAACCACGGGGACACTCTGACATAACTGGGAGGGGTGGCTGACACCCCGGAGGGCCATCCAGTGAGACCTGGACAGGCTGGAGAGCTGGGCAAGGAACAACCTCATGAGGTTCAACAGGGAAAAGTGTAAGGTCCTGCACTTGGGGAAGAAGAATGTCAGGCACCAGTACAGGTTAGGGGTGGACCTGCTGGAGACAAATTCTGAAGAGAATGATCTGGGGGTCCTGGTAGACAGCAAAATGACAATGAGCAAGCAGTGTGCTCTTGTGGCCAGGAAGGCCAACGGAATCCTGGGCTGCAGAGGGAGCAGACATTACCCAACTGAGCCCTCAATATAAGAAGGACATAGACCTGATGGAACAGGTCCA
>BJBW01004339.1:0-19794 GCA_004320125.1 Scolopax mira
CCCGGTGTGGCAGCCCCCCGGTGGGGACGAGCGGGGCCGGTCGGCCCCGCTCGTCCCCACCGGGGGGCTGCCACACCGGGAGGGGGCTGCGACACCGGGGAGAGCACCGAGCTCCCCCCTCCGCCGCCATGAGTGCCCTCTGCCCGGGCTGCGGGACACATCCGTGAGGGTGACAGGGCCCGTGAAGCTGACAGGGCTGCCAGCCCCTGGGGTGCGTGTCATGGCGGGAAGCGTGACAGGGCCTTGTCAGCGTGCTGCTGGTCCCCTGCCCGCCGGAGCTCGCCCAGCCCCGCCACCCTTCACCGGGGCTCCAGCACGGTCCGGGCTCCCCCCTCTCCCTCGAGGTGAGAGCCCGTCCTAGAAGGCGCCTAGGTCCGTCCCGGTGGCAAAACGGGGCCCCGGTGCGCGCAGGCCCTTCCCGGCCACCGTAGCCGACCCGGAAGTGCTCGGCGTTGCCATAGCGCCGCTGCCGGCAAGACGCAAGATGGCGGCGGCGGTGGCAGTGGCGGGACCGGAGGCGGAGGAGCCGGGCGGCTCTTTCCGACGATACCTGGCGCGTCTGGGTGCCCTGCGGCCTCAAGCGGGCGCGGAGAGACCCGATGGCGGCCGCCGCCGCACCGAGCTCCACCTGCTCTTCGACCAACTCATCTCCGAGAGCTGCGGGCCGGCGCCGGCGGTCGGGCCCACCCCGCAGGTACGGCGGGGAACGATGCCGCGGGAGCTACACACGCACGGGGTGGTATGTGCGTAAGAAAGCGCTCGCACGGCGGTCTGCACCTCACGGGGGTGTACACGTCAGGCGGGCACACTGACACGGCTCCCCGCCCCGCATCTATGGCCTCTCATGTGGGGGAAACGCGTGTGCGGGTGGGGCTGCGGTGTTTTCCCAGGGCTGCGCCCCCACGGCCTTCCCGTCCCTAAAGGGTCTGACGGCAAAGATGGGGACAGATGGGTTTTTAGCAGGGCCTGCTGCCGTAAGACAAGGGGGAACGGCTTCAAACTAAAAGAGGGGAGATTTAGATCAGAGATAAGGAGGAAATGTTTTGCGCTGAGGGTGGTGAGACATTGGCCCAGGTTGCCCAGAGAGGTGTGTAGGGCAACAACGATGATTAAGGGATTGGAGCATCTCCTTGATGAGGAAAAGCTGAGAGAGTTTCTAAATAATCAAACAAGGCTTTCTTTTCCAGGATGTTTGTGCTGTGCTTGTCCAAGCCTGTCAGCTGGTTCACCTTGATCAGGAACATCTTGTCAGCAAAGTTTGTCAGCTTATCCACCACTTACTTAACAGATTTCAGGTACTGAAAGTTTGACCCTGTCCCTCCTTTCCCTGTGTTCAGGCTCCCTGGCCCTGCCCTGTGCCAGAGGGACCTTCTGTCTCTTTTATGAGGCTATGGAGCTGATCTTTGTGCAGAGTTTCTCAGATTTTCACTATATTGATTATTTATTCTTAGCTGAGGTTCTGATTTGGGTTCTAGCGTGGTTCCTCTTGTAAAAGCAGCTATCAGTCAGAAGCCATACATCGTCCCGGTCATAGGACACTTGTGTTGATTTATCCATTTCTTAAATGTCATCTGATTCTATGATCATGAATAATTTTAGCAGCCAGATCTCCCAAGTCTGTAACCAATAAATCTGGGTATAATGACTCTAGCAGTGCAAGATGATGGTTTCTTGACTACAGTCCTTTTCTGTTGGGGCAGGTGATGGTTGATGAACAGAACCTGAATTTTCTTCTCTCCTACTGCATCTCTGCACTTAAGCAGTGCAGCTCGTGGACACATGTTGAAATTCTGCAAGCCTTAGCAGCTCTTGTTTACAATAATGGACCTAAATGTCAGAAGGTGAGTTTGAAGGCTAAGAGAAAGTAACCACAAAAATATTTGCACCCTTTTGCTGTTTCTGCTGCCTTCTTTTTTTTCCCACAAAAGAAAGAATAAAAAAGTACCGTGTTCTCAAATCTCCATACCTTTTATGCTAGGAAGAATAATGATTTTGAATCATCCTGCTAAAGGTGGATCACCTCACGTAGCAACAAAAATAAATGAAGCAAAAGACTTGTTGGAATCCACTGCCAAAAATTGAAATTCGAAGCCTTGGGTTGTAAGAGGTTCAGCAGATACATCGTGCAACACTTCTGTATCTACTTGCTCTGCACAGTTTCTTAATGCTGCGTTGGTTGTTCCTGTTTATTGTCATAATTTAAAGTTTAACATAATTTAAAAGCAAACAGAAATCTTTTACAGTTATGTGAAGTTACATGCAGTTATGCTCCTGTGAGGAGCAGGGAGTTGGACTCAATGATCCCTAAGGGTCCCTTCCAGCTCAAGCTATTCTGTCATTCTATTTAAGTAGTGTCTGATATTTGTGGAAAAATTGGATTTCAGGTGTGAGAGGTGTATATATACTAATAATCATTTGTCCCAAGCTCCTTGTGTGACTGATAGTGTGTGATGTGTTGAATTCCCCTGCTGTCACCAGCTCTTGGCAGCTGGCAGAGCAATTTCCGTGGGGCGGTGACGCTGGCGGTTTGGGAGCTGCCAGCTCGCCTGGGTTTGTAGCCTGTATAGCAGCAGCAGCAGTTTGGTGCAGCAGTTTGGTGCAGCAGTTTGGTGCAGCAGTTTGGTGCAGCAGTTTGGTGCAGCAGTTTGGTGCAGCAGTTTGGTACAGCAGTTGCTACTGACTTAGCTTTATGCTTGGGAAGAAAACATAAACTGGGACTCAGTCTCAACTACGCTCGTGCTCAATGCTTTTAAAATAAAACATACAAGAACTTTGGGAATTGATATTTTCACGTCATTCTTAATAAACATAATCTGTCTGTGGAATCTGAAATTGCTGCTGACGAATCTTTTTTTTGATGTAGCATAGATATTTTTATCTCCCAAACAGAACACCCAGCAGGGCTGAGGGAAGAGCACTGACCCCCAATGACTTTTGGTGATTTGTTGTTTTTTTAGTGTCTCCCGGACTTGTAATGGTGGTTTTTTTTTCAGTATCTTCCGGATTTGCTGGGTGAGACTGGGCTCTTGGTGCAGTTGAGTGACTCTGCTCAGCCCGACGTGGAGCTCAGGAGGGCAGCAGTACGCAGCATGGCAAACCTCTGCCTCGGGTGCGTAAAAGCCTTTTCCACCAGTGGAGTGGATGCTTTAGAAGATGTCCATCTGAGGGCACGGACAGCTGGTCTGCTCTGTCTGTGCTAGGAATAGTAAATTGGGGACCTGTAAGGTCTATTTGCTTGAATTTGAAATCTAAAACTTTAGTGCTCTGTGATATTGTATCATTTGTGGATAAAATCAGTCTTCCAGAAATAGTGTTACAGAGATTAATTTAGGGAAGAAAAGAAAAAGCGTTGTGCTGTCTGCTCCCTGCAGTGATTCTTCAGGCTAATTTTGCATAAGTGGTCAGCTACAGGTTTTTATAGTGATTATTTTGCAATGAATCCACTTTTCCATTCCAGATGTAAATATGCTGTTCCACAGTAACATCAAATCTTTATTGGCTGCTACAGGGGAAGAATTTTGACAAGTCTCTGTGAGCAAGCAAGTAATTAATAAAAGCAATAGATATTTGGACTTGATGTAAAAGTTTTTTGGTTAATAGTTGTTTTAAAAAACCCAACAAACACAAAAGCTTGGAATTTTGGCACTTACAGACAAAGCCTGGAGAACTATTTAATGTAAATAACTGCAACATCTGGCTGTTTGGGGCATGATGATTTTTCTCTGTGGAGGTTTGGGATGTTCAGCCTGGAGAAGGCTCAGCGAGGATCTTACCAATGTGTATAAATACACGATGGCAGGGAAGGAAGATGATAAAACCAGACTGTTCTCAGTGGTGCCCAGTGAAAGGACAAGAGGCAGTGGGGACAACTGAAATAATACTGAAAATTCTGATGAAACATAAGGAAGAAAAAAATTGAAAAAATAAAGATTATTGAACACTGTAACCAGTTGCCCAGAGAGGCCATGGAGTCTTCATCCTTGGAGATGTTCAAAACCCAACTGGACACAGTCCTGGGCAACCTGCTCTGGTTGAGCCTACTTTAAGCAAGGGGATTGGTCTAGATGATCCCCAGAGGTTCCTTCCAACCTCAACACTTCTCTGATTCTAATTTCAGGAAAACCACTTGCAATATTAGAGTTGTCCTGTGAGCATTATCAAACACACATTGATGGTTTGAAGTAATTAAATATGTTGGGACCAGGTGCTTAGGAATCCAAACAGGATTTGTTTAATGACTCTAAATCCACTGCAACAATGGCCAGCTCTTACTAAATGCACTCAGGGTTACAAAAGTGAAGTGATGTGATTAACCTCTCTCTTCATGCAGTGAGTCCAGTGGACATTAAAATCTTTCAACACATTAAGGTTGCACAGACTTCATGGAAACTAGGGAAATAGCAAAAGTCCTTTTTTATGCCAAATTTTGCCTAAAAGCATTCATAAGTGTTACAGCTTAAGTTTATGTAACATTATAATGTGGGACAGACTGTAAAACAACTGTTTGTCTCCTCCTGCTTTAATTTTAGTGTGCCTGGACAGCCATACTTGGATGAGTCGTACAGAAGCATCTGTTTTCAAACTTTTCTAAGTGTTCTACAGTCTTCAAAGTCCTCTGATGTAGATGACATCACTTTTTGCATGGTAAGTGTGAGTCTAATGGCCTAGGATACTCTAATTAGGAGATTGTGCTGCTGGAATATTGGAATTTGGAATATTGTCAATTGAGATTTTGCTTAAATAGGGTAATTTTTTTATTATTATTATTTAAATAAACATAAGTAACTGTCACGGTAATTACATTGAGCAAAACCATAATTGAGTAGAAGTTCACTTGAAAGATGTGAATCTTTGGTGTTTTGGGAAGGAAAAGTAATTAATTCTGTGCTTTGGTTTTCAGTTACTGCAAAATGCACTGAAAGGTATCCAGTCACTTCTCAATGGTGGGAAGATGAAACTAATGCAAAATGACCAAATTGGATCTCTTCTTGCAGTATTAAAGGTAAATACCTTTAAGTCCACCTTGAGGAAGAGGCAGACACTGGAAGGTGTGTGTTCCAGGTGTGTGTTAAGTTCCAGTGTGTGTTAAAGGTTCACATTAAGTGGGAAATGGTAGGAGATGAGAGAGGGAGCAGAGAAGCCTGACCATGGGGGGAAATGTAGTGTGAGATATAAATAAGAGTTTCTCTCACAGCATCTTAACTGCACTTACCACAAAAGAGTGTGAGAGAAAGATGGGAGGCTTTGTTTTTTTGGACCTACTTAAAATCCTTCTTGAGATAATTGGATTTCAGATGCCTCTCCCCACACGACGTAACAGCAATGAAACAAGACCTGGGGGAAGGATCACAAGCCCAGATGAAAATTGATGAACACCAGAGTAAATACACAGTAAATCTCTGCGCATCAAAAAGGGGAGGAATACCAATGTTTTTGTTACTGTTCTAGAAATGTATGTTTCATGGACTGCCAGGACTGAGCATAGAAATGCCCACAGCCTTGTACCCCGCTCCGTTACCCCAGTACGATAAAAGGTCACCTGTCAAACAGGAACAATCAGAACCAGCCGCCTTCAAGCAGACAGGGGTAAGGTGAAATTATTCTACTCATTGTACACATGTTCATTGTGGTTGTGTGTTACCTGGTGTGGTACCAGGGGCTCACAGGCTCCTCCTGTTCTGAGCATGGGACACATTTCCCATTCTCTGCTTTAACTGGATTTCTGCTTTCTCTGTATTGACTATAAATCTCTCCACTGAGTAAAATTGCTTTGTAGAATCAGGTGATGAGAACAAATGACCCTGCAGAGGTTGGTTTTCCCAAGTGGAGCTGTGGGCATCAGTTATTTGTCTGTAGCTGGAATTCCTGGGCTGCAGACACGGATTGCTGCCTGCAGAAAAGCCAAAGCTTTTTATTTTATAAGTTACATTTTCTTTCCTAACACTTGCGCAATTGCTTGACTCTGTCTTAGGGAAGTCAAGTTCTTCTAGGGCCTGATTTTCTCCCCCTCTCCCTCATCTGTTCTGCTTAATCCTTCTACAAGTTATTTTTTAACCCTGTAAATATTTTGGATTACCAATTATCTGAAGATGTTGGAGAAAATAAAGTTGTATAGTCATGTTGACTTGTTTCTTTCTAGATGTTAAATACCTACTGTAAATCTAAAAGAGCTAGAAAAGTATTTACTGTTCCTCCTCTCTAATCACTTTGGTGTGAAATATGATTTTTAGCTAAAAGCATTGTTGGAAATCTGTTGCTTTACTAGTAAAGAAGCAGAATTGTATCTGAAGATGCTAAATAGCTACCTCTTGGTTAAACTAAATCTCATCTAAAACCTCATTTAGACACTTGTATAATTTGATGTAGTATAAAGAGGGTGTGATTTATTACGTTAAACTCTGGTTTTATTCTGGATTAGCAATTAGTTTTGTTTTCAGATAAAACCTTTTTCCCTTAGTAAAAGATTTACAACTACAATATGTCTGGATGTATTTCTAGATGTTATTTCAAAATATTAACAAAAATATTGGGTTTTGTCTTAAAACAGAACCGAAGAAAAAAGTCCAAAGGGAAACAAAAAAAGGGAGAGTTTGGGGAAGAAGGAAGAGAAGATTTGGGTGATGCAGGAGATGGGTCTGTCCTTGGCACAGACATGTTGAAATTACACCTGGGGGATGTGCAGAACAGTCCCTGTTCGGATCCTCGGCCTCGTGCATCGGACGTTGCACGTGTGTCTGGTGGGAAGGATCACTTCTCTTCCCATTGCATGGCTTGGAAACGAATCAGCAGCAGTGAGTCGGAATATTCTGATGCTGAAGGTGGAATACAGAGTAAAACAAGGTGATTGTTGTTCATGTAAACACAAAGTGTGGCGGCAGAGCCAACTCTTGCTCACAACAGTTTAACCTCATGTATTATGTTAAAGCATGTTTTTTGTTCCTGGAGATCTGGCAGAAATTTTACGTGTGCCCAGACTTTTCCATAGGGTCTTAGTGCTTTGTTCTTAATCAAAACTGTTGAGGAAATCACTTTTCCTTTTGATTTATGTGGTGACATCAATTCCTGCCTTCCAGTTTTCTCATATTGGTTTCCAAGTAAATTTGTTCTTTCTCTCCCTGTTCTTCGTCTAAAAGATGTCTTCTTACATCTAGCCACTAGCATCAGTGAAAGAGATGAAATCTGCTACTTTTCACTGCTGCTATTTCATTGATTTTTTGGGGTTTTTTTTAAGATCTTATCAAGCCAATGTTCGTCAAGGGGCTTTAGCCTGTTTCCTCTCCGCTATAAAATCAATGGAAAAGAGAGTTCTTTATGGCTACTGGTCAGCGTTTGTTCCTGATGCACCCGGTATTGGCAGCCCCCAGTCGGTGTCCTTGATGACTATTGCTTTAAAAGACCCTTCTCCAAAGGTGAGGCAGTTCTGAGTAGAGAAAAACATTGTGTTTTTTATAAGATATTATAAGATATTTTTATAAGATATTAATCTTAAGAGTTGTCTCCTCTGCCCTTCAGTAAGTACCTTGGCTACTGTATCTGTGTTGCTCGGTCCCTACTGCAAGAAATAAAAGAGGGTGTATTGGGTAAGGAAATAAAAGGATTGGTTGTGTGCTGCTTAAAGTTATGAGAAAACATATTTGGAGTTGAATTTTCTTTTGCTGGAGAAAGAGACTTTCATAAACTTTAACACCTCCTTCAAGCTGATGGAGAATTTAAAGTAGGTAGTGGCAATGTTTTCTCATTTCAGACCCGTGCCTGTGCTCTTCAAGTTCTCTCAGCCATCCTGGAAGGTTCTAAACAGTTTCTTTCTGTTGCTGAAGATGCCAGTGATCACAAGAGAGCTTTTACTCCCTTCTCGGTAACTATTGCTTCCAGCATCCGGGAGCTGCACCGCTGCCTGCTGCTCGCCCTGGTGGCAGAGTCCTCTTCTCAAACACTGACCCAAATAGTCAAGGTAACTCTACTGTAAATGTTTCTAAGTGCTGCCCAGGACTCTAAAGATTTAGGTCTCTAAATCTTGAAGAAAGATTGCACAGAAGTTATTGTAGCTGTTGAGGATTGAGGTGGTGGTGGGAAAGAGACTGTCAGTGTCTCACAAGGCTTCATGGACTGAGTCTTCCTGCAGAACCCTAAGGTTTCTTTTCTCTTCACAATGTTCTTGTTCCTGCATTTCTTCCCTGTAGTCCTTTTGGAGCTGAATGAACCTATGAAGTGATTCTGAAGACTCACATTGGCTTTAAAACTAGAATCCAAATTGGCAAAAACAAAGTTTTCCATGGGCTATTGAAATTCCTTGGTCTTTATGCCAGGTCACAGTAGTCAAATACTTCTTCTTGGGAGCCAGGCTTGTAATCAGTTTTCAAACAGCAGATAAGCGGGGCATTTGTTTTCAGGTGCCCTCAGATAATTAGCTGTCTGAATGACCTAAATTGCAAATGTAAAACCAAATCTGCTGGAGGCCAGGCTGACATTGTAACACTGCTCCACGTGTGCTCCTTTGTGTCTTTCAGTGCCTTGCGAATTTGGTTTCCAATGCACCGTACGGCCGCTTGAAACCAGGGCTGCTGACGAGAGTTTGGAACCAGATAAAGCCATACATTTCTCATAAAGGTTTGCATTCTGTTTGGCTGGAGCCTCTTTGTACGTGTTACATCTTAATTCAGCATTGGTTGTTACAAAATAGTTGTGGTTTCCCCCCACCCCGTGCTTTATAAATACATAAACATACATATTGTTGTCGAATTATATATTATGACCTGTCTTGTCTGAAAACTGCTGGAGAAGGATGCGTTCGTGTCAGTGAGGTGCTAACGGACTGGCTTTTTCTCCCCCTGCCCTGTTCTTTCTTGCAGATGTTAACGTTCGAGTGTCTAGTCTCACGTTGTTAGGGGCTATAGTATCTGTCCAAGCACCTTTACCGGAGGTGCAGTTACTTTTGCAACAGCCCAGTTCTTCAGGGCTAAATAACAGCGGTAGTGCCACCCCTCACCGTTGGAATCCTGAGCAGTGGAGGAAAGCTCTCCCCTCAGAAGGGGAGCCTCCAGACCACCCAGAGGGATGTACAACGTCAGAACCGTGCTGGCTTCTCCGTCTCTGCGTCTCCATCATCGTTCTGCCCAGAGAGGATTCCTGTTCCGACAGCGACGCCAACTTTCCAGCCTTTTCCAGCATATATGAACCCTGTCCCCTTCGACTGGAATCCTTGCAGGTGGGGATGAACAGCTAAATTGTGAAATCAACAGCTTGGTACAATATCAAATTATCTCACGTCCTCCAAGCCTCAGCTGTGGGTTGCCTTTGCTCCGAGCTCTTTCAGTGAGATTTAGGCTAAAGCCTTTGCTGCTGTGACTGAAAAAGCAGCGACACTTCGATTCCGTGCCCATGGCTGCAGCTTAACTGTCCCGTAGTAAACCAGCTGCAGCAAGTTCATCTGCCTGTGGTTTTTCTTAGCTTCATTATTTTTGAATATTATTGGGTTGTGTGTACTGGTGACTGGTGAAGGCTGTGAGTCTTCCCCTTGCAAACTCCTCCATACAGAATCAAAATTAAAAGTTTTGTTTGAAAACAGTGGGGAAGAGCCTTGCAGTTTAAAGAACAGTGCAAGGAGCTGTGGAGCGATGCTGGTGGGACTAAAGGAGTAGCTGTGAATGATGGGACTTGGTCTTGTTTTTCTTCATGTAACCACAGACAATAGTAAGATTTTTATAATGTGCATCCTGAGGAGTCTCACTGTTTTTCTGGAACAATGAATATTTGTTAAATCCAGCTGCACAGAACACAGCAGTGGTATTACAGGAGAGTGCTGCTTTTGCAGGCATTCTTGCTTAGTTTTTTAGCTGCAGGAGACCTCACTTACAGTAAATAATTCATTGTGTTGCTACCTGATAGTGCTTTTGTGGCCCCTTTTTGAACAAGATAATGGAATGGGGAGGTTTTAATTAGCTTTGGTATTCTAGAAGTTGTGCTGCATGGTGTATCTGGTTATATCAGACTTTAGTGCATGGTCCCATTGCACCCATTAACACCCTCTCTGTGTGTATTAGGGGTATTTTGGTTTAACACAAGGAAAAAACACTGAATGGAATTTCTTTTGTTTGTGTTTAGGTGTTGGCTCTTCTTGTAAAAGGTTATTTCTCTATGGCTCAGAGCTATTTCCTAGAACTTGGAGAAGTGGCTTGCAGATGCATGGAAGAAATGGACCCGTCCATTCAGCTTCATGGAGCCAAAGTAAGAGCATGAGGAAACATCAGCATTTTAAATTTTATTTATTCGTGTGCTTCGCAGATGAATAGTGATGAATATTGAGAGCATCTGTTTGTGTGATGTAGCCCACCATAACAAACCGGTGCCTGCTGTAGCCCTTTGGGAATTGCAGTGCCCTGACACTTTGAGAAATGCGCCTTCGGCTTCCAATTATGAATTTTCAGCAGTGTTTTGTTGCTCCACCGAGTCACCTTGGGGCACACGAGGACTATGACACTCGCCTTCCCCGATTTAGCATCAGCTGGTGCAGAAACTGCAGCAATTTGTTACACTGTTCTAGCTTGAGAATTTATGTAAGAAAGGCTTTTCCTCTAATCTTTCCACTAGGAGGAACAGAATAGAGTCCAAAACAATACTGAATCTTTTATTTTTGTTCCCTTTAGGAACAAAACCCTTACTTTGGGTAAGTAAGTATAATCCTAGGTAGAGATTGCTGTAGTTCTATGGTACTTGAGTTATCCCTGATAAAGCCCTAGTTGCTTCCTGTTTCCCTGCAGCTTCTGGAGGAGTTGGGCACAGGGGTTCTGCAGCAGTACAAGCCTGAGGCGGCCGTGGCCCCTGATCAGAGAGTACCTGTCAGCGTGGTGAGTGTGTGAGCTCCCTCTGGGGTTCCTCTTCACTGAGCTTCCTTTCCTGAACTCTCTGCAAAGTGACTGGTGTGGACACAGGTAAATCAGTTGCAGGAAAGCAGAAAGGGACTCGGTACCTTGTGGCTTTGTAGGTGCTGATATGAACAATTTTTGTGGAATTCCTACATTGTTCTGGTATCTGTTTTTGTCTGTAGGCAGGTGTGGTTGGGATTTTTTTTTAAATCCTTTTACATCACATTACCACTGCCTCTCTGCCTTTCCTCATCCCTCCTCTTCCTGTCTAAAGTTGGAAAGCTGGAAGACCAGCAGAGATTTTGCATTCATTGTTACTGCTGCAAAAACCTAGACATATGCTTCTAGGTTTTGAGCTGGTCACCAGTGGCCCTACAAGACAGGAAATGCCTCCAGTAGCACCAGGTTTCTGTTACTTGATATGAATGTAAATTGTCAGGCAAATGGAAATACCCACCTGTGTGGATTCAAGAATGGGACTGTAATTCTACCTAGTGCAATCTAATATGTGTGTATGCGGCCTTGAGAGGGAAACAAACAGAACTCAGTGAATAAGTACTTGATAGCAGCATTAAAAAGTCTTTAAAATCTTTCTGAACATTAAGTATTTTAGGCTTCCAAACAGTTGTAATCACTTTCACATGTGATTTTACATCCTGCAGTAAGAATGTCTTAAAGATGATCATAGAAAAACACAATCTGTGATAGAATTTAGGCGTAATTGCGGAGTTTCAATAGATAAACCTGGCTGCTTTCTCTGTAGGTTGTCACTTTTTGGACTATGATGCTGAATGGCCCTTTACCTGGCATCCTTCAGAACTCCCCCCACGCCACTCTTCAGACAAGTGCCTGCGATGCCCTGTCCTCCATCCTGCCAGAGGCTTTCGGCCGCCTGCAGGTAGGAGAGCACTGCTTGGGGTGGGGGATTTGTACCCCTCGAGGCTTTGCTCTTGTCTATGAGGTCACAGTATTATAAAGCCTTTTCAACCTTACAAGGAGAGGGTAGAGGAATCTTCCAGAATTTTTATTTTTAATATTCTGAAGAAGTTGTGGTGATTGAAGACTGAAAAAGGCAACGTTGGGAGTAATTAGTCTGTCTAAACAATTAAACTGTGAGTCACAGAAGCTGTTTGGCCGTGCCGTGAATACTCAGCCTCGGTGGTGATGTGCAGGAGATGGAGAGCAAGAATTTCACTGCGTGAGGGAGGGGTGAAGGGTTGTTATTCTGCTGGTGAAGTGTTTGAAGGGACAGCTGAGCTAACAGCCACGGGTTCACCCATTTGCATGCGTGTTTTTTCTTTTGTCTGGCTTTTAAAACCTTAAACTGCGATGATTGCCCTGGCAGAAGCAAATAAACGCCTTGGCCTTACTCTCCTTTTGCCATGTGAAATATGCTTTTAAACATGAAAGCCTTGGCAGTGTCTCACCTTGCATTGTGCAGCTCCTTCTGTGTCACTGTGCCCTTCTCGATGGGCAGTCCCTCTGCCAGGTCTCAGTTGCCCACGAATTGCTAGTGCAGCAGTATCTCTGGAATTCTCCACCTGGTTCCTCCAAGTACAGCGTGTGCTTCATCGCTCCGTACTTTGCTCCCGTGTGCTCTCTTGTCCCCCTGGCCGTGGGGGGTCAAGACAGTGCTCACTCTGACCCTTTGTTCTGATGAAACAAAGATCTTTGTCATGGATTGGTAAACTGACAATCTGCCCAGGATGAACTTCATCTGCCCAGCTGTCCTTGTTAATGAAGGGGAAAGAGTGAAGTAAGGCAGGAAAAAAAAGCCTGTTTTACCTCTGATGGGCCCTGCCTTCTGCCTTTGGATGATAGATAAGATCACAAAAGAAGCCAAAATATTAACTAACAGGAACAAGATCATGTTTGCTGGAGCATTTTCATTTCCTGTGGGGCATCCTGAAATGCCACTCGGTTTACTTGAAAGAAAAGAATAAGCTCTGAATGGTAGCTGTTATAGATACCAAATATTAAGGTCTTTTAGAGGATTTGTCACTTGTTTGTCTTTGTGGGACGGATCTTTTCAGTTTCTCTCCGTTGCCATGACCACTTGTCGTTGCAGAATGACCAGCAGATCCTGTGTGTCACTCTGCTTCTTGGCCTGAACCACAGCGAGAACCCACTGGTAAAAGCCGCTGCTGCGCGTGCGCTTGGAGTCTACATCCTCTTCTCTTGCCTTCGGCAGGTCAGAACTGGCCCAGTTTTGGTATTTTCAGCCATTTTGTAATGGGTTTCATGCACCGTAAGATGCAGGACATGAGTTCTTTTGGAATTAATTGGCCTTTCTTCTTGCTTTTGTCTGTAGTGTGTATATAGCATTTCTTTACTGTCTCCAGACCTGGAGCCTTGGTTTGGCTGAGCTGGAAGACTCTAGTTTTTCCCCTGGGGCCTTTAATGGGTGAATATAATAAAAAATGTATGCAGTAGCTGATGTTGAGATTTGAGTTCAAAATATTTTGAAAGAAAACCCTTTACTGTAGGCAAGGAGTGAAAATGAGATGTAATGTGCCATGGAAGAGAAAATTAGACAGGCAGCTCAACGGGGAGTTTGGAGAAGCAATTACTTTCTTAAAAGTGAGATTTGGCAGTTAAAACACGAAGTAACTAAAGCACCAATGAAATGAAATAATATATTGAAACCTTTCAGCAACCTAAGAGAGAGGTGAACTTGGGCAGCATGCAGGCTTAGGCTGTTAATTAAAGATCAAACAAAGCTGTACAGCGAGCACCACAGGCCTTAAAAGTTGTCACCTGAAAAAGAAAGAGAGCTGGTCTCTGTGCAGGTACCAGAACGTATATGTTTGTTACTAAGGAAATCACCTGAGTTTTTTTAAAGCTTCCTAACTTTGTGGCAGTTTTTCCCTTTGCAGGATGTGATGTTTGTGGCAGACACAGCAAATGCTATTCTCAATTCCCTCCACGACAAGTCTCCGAACGTCCGTGCCAAAGCAGCCTGGTCCCTGGGCAACCTCACCGACACCCTCACCATCAACATGTACGTGAGCGCCCGCGGAGCCCCAATCTCTGCCCATGTTCTGTAGCATCAGAAGAAGAGGACTGGTCTAATTAGTATCAAAAAAGCCAAAATTTGTCTTGAATGCTTCTTTTTAACCATCCTTCAGCCCCAGTGTCTACCAGTGTGTGACACTATTGCAAATACCCCGTAACTACCTGGGGTTGAGTTCTGAACTGCTTGGGTTTGGGTCTTTCTAACCCTTAGTTGTGCAGTATATTACAAGTTTACTTGTCAATTCCCTATTTCTTGTACGTTGCTTTGTGTAATTGCAGAATTTGCTTTCAATATAACACAGAGGTAAGATTAATAAATATTTAACGCTTCCTCAAATCCAAGACTGAAGGAAGCCTAACCTACTGTTACAGTTTTAACAGGAGTAATAGTTATCATATATTCCTGCTAAAGAATCCCCTCCGAGCAATTCATTGCCCTCTGTTTTTTATTACAGACTTAATGCATTGCTAACCAGCTTTCTTGCATTGATAGTTTGGTTTTAAATTAATAAACATAGTGGTCACATGTAGTAAGGGCTGCCTTACATATTAGCCTTCTAAAGAGTGAAGGTTGTTCGTGCACCTTGATAAAGGATCGTTTCACATCTTTGGGGATGGATCCTCTGAGCTGGGCTTTCAGGGTGTGATCCTTCTGCCAGGGAAACGATGGGACAGAGTTTTCAAGAGGAATTTTCTGATCTCCTGCTCTTGAAAATGTTACGATCTGCCACTGAAGCATCCAAGGACAGAGACAAGGTATGACTGAGGGGATGGAGGGTGGAGTTATCATAGTGTAATTAACTCTTGCATTTTTATTAAAAGAAAAAAAAAAAAAGAGGCAAAAAAAAAAAGGCAGCAGTAACTTAAGGGCTGTTTGCCTTGGGGGATGGGGAGCTGCAGCTCAGCATCCTCTCTTGAGGGTTGGTGTTTGGAGGTTTCCCATATTGTTTGACCTCTAGAGCATTTGATTTTGCTTTTCCTCAGTGTGGGGAGGGGCTGTTGGGTTGTTTTTCAGGCTAACCCCTTGCAGAGAATGATCTTGCTAGTGGCACAGTTACCATCTGATGAGACACCATTCTGATTCCAGATGGGCTCCTTGTTGGCCCTGAGCTTGACAAAAAACCGTGCCTACAAACTGAAAGCCAGAATTGGGGTTTTTTAATGTTTTTTTTTAATGTGTGTTCCAGGTAAAGAGCAACGCAGTCCGGGCCCTTGGGAATGTGCTTCATTTCCTTCAACCCTGCCACGTAGCAAACTCCAGGTTCAGGGAAGCCATCGAGGAATCTCTCCAGGCCCTTATTTCCACTGTTGGGAGCGAGGCCACCATGAAAGTGCGCTGGAACGCCTGCTACGCCCTGGGGAATGTCTTCAAGAACCCTGCCTTGCCACTCGGTGAGTGAGTCTCCCACTGGCTCTGGATTTGCACAGCAGGTTGTGCCTTTGATAAGAAGGTCTGTGTTACAAGCGTGTTGGGGAAGAGAGGAAAGAGCCAACTGAGCTGAATCTTCCTGTCCTGCCTTTCCCAGAACTCTTGCCAGTGCAATAGGCTTGGGCCTGTGAATGCAGGAATCACTCTGTTGTGTTCAGTTGGATCTGTCGTGTTAGAAGAGAGTGTCAGGATGGGATTAGAGCTGTGAATAGGGGCAAAATGCAATTTTTCCTCTTAGAAAGGAAATCCTGAAGATTCACTTTTTAAACTAAAATTTCATTTAAAAACCATTGATTCTCTCATTTTGACTGGAATAAATACAGTAAATGTAAGCTCATTAAATATTTAGGAGATACATTTATAGTTTTATATACTTTGATGGATTAAAAAGTGTGTTTTGGGTATTTTGTTGGGGTTTTTTTTGTAGGAGAGGCTCCTTGGACCACACAAGCGTATAGTGCCCTTTCCTCAGTAGTGAAGTCCTGCAAGAATTTTAAAGTTCGAATCAAATCGGCAATGGCTCTCTCCATCCCGAGCAAGAGGGAAAGCTATGGCTCCACTGAGCAGTTCAGCCAGATCTGGAGCGCCTTGGTGGTGGCCTTGCAGAAGAGTGAAGACACCGAGGACTTTCTGGAGTTCAAGTACAGCGCCAGCCTCCGGACGCAGATCTGCCAGGCTCTGCTTCATCTCCTGAGGCTGGCACAGGGCACGGACCTGCCGGTCATTTGGCAAACGGTAACGGAAAAGGGGGACGTGATCAAATCCTACCTCTTGCAATATCTGAAGTCTGGGGTTGAAGAAAACGAAGCAGGAACCCCCACGGACTTGTGTGAGAGGGAGAGAGCGTTCAAAGGAGCTCTGGAACATCTCGGTGGGGTGGAGAAAGAGCTGGGGGGCAAAGCTCGGGTAAGAGTGTCCAGTTTTCTGGGAGATGTCTTGACAAACCACGCCAATGCCACTGAATTAACAGAGGCTTAGAAAATAGACACCAGTTTCCTTGACCAGTAACTGACGCTTCTGGCTGGGCCCAGAGTGGGAACACCTCGCTGTCCTTTACGTGGTCACCCAGAAGAAAAGTTACCTGTTGCTGTTATTAAAAAAATTATTTCAAAGTTCTTAAAATCCTTCATAATGCCCGATGAAAAAGTCTGTAGAACTTCATTTTTATTGTTGGTTTTGTCTGTACATTTAACTGTTACAGTGCAACCCTTGGGAAACAAATGCCTTTTCCTTCTTTGTGTGTTTTACAAAACCAGCCTCTTCTCTGGGTTTATCTACAAGCAGTTTGTTACTGTTGCTGCTGTATTCAAAATCGTGTTTGTAAAGGAGGGATCTGGAAGAATTTTGTTTTTCTGAGCCCTGCAAATGTTATCACTCTTGTGTTCCTGCAATAAACCCAAATCTGCCAATATTTGAATAATACCTTAGAGCAAACACACTTTGCCTTTACCTGTCTCCATTCCTGGTGTTTTACACCTGGCTGGTGCCCCCCTCCTGCCTTCACTCCCCCTGCCTTTCACCAGCCCCAAATTCCTCGTTTCCAGGTGGCCGGAGCTGCGCTGTCTAAGCCAGAAAATTCAGAGTAGCTCTTCTGAGGCTGGAATTTTGATTTTTATTTTTTTTTTGGAGCAGCACTGCCCCTGGGGCTCCCTCACCATCCTGTGGGAGGTGCGTGGATGTTCCAAACCACCTCTGGGTTTGTTTCTGAAGTTCTGTCCCCTCTCCTCCTCACTGTTTGCTGTGTGTCCCTGCGCTGATAACCGCTGGGGGACCGGGCTCTCTGCTGTTGCTGGGGACAAATCCCTGCCTTCAGGAATGAGCTGGTCTCGGGGAGGAGGGGACACTGGAGAGCCCTAACCTCTGGGTGGATGTTTGAACAGAGCTCAGCGCTGTCGTAAAAGCTCTTTGGGATACAAAAATTTATCTGCTTTGTTTTTCCACCCTCACCGCTGGTTTCAGTGGGCCTCAAGCAGCGTGAGTGTCCCAAACCCCTTCCGAGGAAGAGAGGGAGCCTTTCTCACTGGATGTTTGGGGCCAGTTCCCTGCCAGGAGTGACTTTTCCCACCATGGTGGCTGCAGCAGGAGCTGTGGAAGGCTGAGCTGGTGCTGGAGACAGAGGTTGAGGAAGAGAAGGGCAGAGAGGAGCATTGCTGCTGGGCCCCAGCACCTTCTCTGCGGGACGCAGGCCCCATCCTGGCTCAGGAGCATCCCTGCCTGTGCCTCACGGCATGAATTCACACCGAAGCTGATCTCACACTTGTACCCATCTTTGAGTTTCCACCATCTGAAACCACCCTGTGTTTCACAGCTGCGTTCTGCCTCTGGAAGGAATCTCTGCATCACCCTTGCAAACACCCCTGTGCCTGCGTTTCTTGCCCGGGTTTCCTGCCCTCTCCAGAGCTGCCCCCATGCTGTGCCAGCTGGAAGACTGGTGATGGTGCAGCTGTGGGACTCAGTATCCAATGTGTGGTATGGGCTTTATTGGTGCTGTGTCTGCTCCCGCAGCCCCTGTCAGGGTGTTCTGAACAGAGAACTCCCTGATTTTAGGTGCCTCGTGAAGCAGGGGGGAGCTGCTGGGAGCTCTTGGGCTTTAATAAAAGCTTCTGTGAAGTCTCACCTGGCTCCAGAAACACCTGAGGGCTTTGGAGGACTTGTGGATTTGTGCTCTGAGTGCGAGTGATGGGGGCAAACTGATGCTGGATGCTACAGCAGAAGGGGTCCAGCATTTTCCCACCTGCTGAGCTACGTTTGGCCACTGTATTTCCCTCAAAACTGGACAAAAATAGTGTCACGCGTCTGAACACCAGACAGAGTTTTCCATTCATCTCTAAATGAAATGAATCCGTTACAGACCGGGTTCATTGGCTGGTTGTGGGAGCAGGTGGCTGGAGCTGTTTCCCCAGGTTTGCTCCAAGTGTCCCAGATACTGTCTTGACCCCTCACCACGTCACAGCAATAAGCACCGAATCGCTGGGGTTGCCCAGAGAGTCTGGATTTTGTGGTCTCACCCCAGACACACATTACAAACCTCCTGCCCACAGTGAGGAGAGCATGTGATGGGTCTTGGGTTGGCACCAGCCTCTCTTCCTCCTGTGGGCAGGTCTTCTCCCCAGCTCCTGGGCACCCTTGGCTGGCACTCTGGGGAAAAACGGTGTGAACACAGGGGAGGGCAGAGACAGGAGCTGGTTTTCATTCTGCTTGGTGGAACTCCATCCAGAAGATGGGACAACCGCCATCAGGGCTGGGGAGAGACGGGCTCTGTGAGAGTAGAGGGGGCAGCTATGAAGACTCAGGCCTAATTTGGGGGGGAAACAACTAAAAAGCCATTGGGTGTGGACCTGGGTCACTCATAGGGTTCAGCTGTGCCCGGTCCCAGCCCCGTGGGCTGTTCCTGCTGCTGGTGGTTGCACCTGGGTACAGTCCTGAGGGTGCTGGAGCAGGGCTGGGACGGGTTATCCTGCCTGGAACCGAGGTCAGTGACGATTTTATGTGTCCCTTTAGGGTGGGATGCTCATTTTTGGTGCCTGGCAGAGCGGCGGGGGCTGTGTACAGAGCTGTGGGGACAGACTAAGCCTCCGTCCTCAGCCAGGGACTGGCCAAGCACGACGTGCTCGGGGCTGGCAAAAGGCAGCACCTTCCCCACCCTGGCCAAGGTTTTTATTGTCCTGCCTCTTTATTGTTGTGTTTACAAGCCAGGCGCTTTATAGGTTTTTCCTATGAATAGTTTCAAGGAGAAGGTAATTACCTTATCACATGGGGGATGATTTATAGCCAAGGTGGCAAGGGAGACATTGGAGCTCCACATCGGCTCCGTTTGAAAGACAATCTGCCCGTTCTTCCCCGCGGGGTCACGGGGTGGGTAGAAACAAAAGGGCTTTAGTGCCCGGTCCCAGCACCGGGACGTCTCCTGCGGCCGAGCCCCGGGAGGGGAGAGATTCCCTGGGCTTGTGCCCACCCGCATCCCCCTCCGTGGGTCTCCCTGGGGCCATGGTGGGCTCTGCCCCGAGCAACCCGAGGGTTCAAAGCTCAGGTCGTAAAGCCCTTTCTCTTGCATTGCGTTACCCGGGTCGGTAAATGAGCAGAGTCCTGCCCCACCGCGGCCTCCGCGGCACCGAGGAGCCAGGGGTGGCCTGGGCACCTCAGCCACTGGCTCCTGGGGGACACAGCTCCCCTCCAGCAGCACCAGGCCCGGCTGGCACCGGCTGTGGGGACGGTTACACATCTCCCCTTGCCTTCACATAGTGGTTCTTGTTGCTTTCTTTCTTCCCTTTTATTCACCTTTTATTCTTTTCTTTCTCTTTTTTCCCCTTCATTCTCCCCCTTCTTAATTTTTTCCTTTTCTTTTCCCTCTTTTCTCTTTTCCCTCTTTTCTCTTTTCCCTCTTTTCTCTTTTCCCTCTTTTCTCTTTTCCCTCTTTTTTCTTTTTTCTTTTTTTTTTTTTTTTTCTTTTTTTTTTTTTTTCTTTTTTTTTTTTTTTTTTTTTTTTTT
>BJBW01004340.1:0-13558 GCA_004320125.1 Scolopax mira
ACTGCATATTAAGAAACTGCTGAAATAACCAGAAACGACTTGAATTATTTTCTTAACATGCAAAGACAAAAGGTGTGATTCCATTTTTATTGAGATATGGCTGACACTGACTTGAATGGGACTGGCTTTTCCCTAGATATTGTTGTGGAGTTTTTTTGGTAATTGAAATATCCAATGCATTAGTATATATTAGATTGAATAATTATGGTTTATTGAAGAAAAAAATCAGGCTACTAATATACTTTTCCCCAAAATTTATTTACTGCTGAATGAAATTGATGTGTTTAAACAAAGCTTATCAAATAAGCCAAACACAGGGGAACTTTAATTGTGTAATGTGATTGATTTAATTTCAAAATGAACATATTATTTCCTATGGAAATATTTGATGCTGGTTCTTCAGAAGACAACCAAGAGTGTAACAAGAGAAAGAAAATTGACTTGAGTTAAATCTGAAGGCGGATGAGTCGTATACCCTTCAGGTTTGTCAGAGCCCCATGTTCTCTCACCAGGTTCTTTTAGATATTCCACACAAGGAGGCTTTTTGGCTTTTAGCCAGACTTTTTTGAAGATATTTGATATTAGTCAGGATTTTGATTAGCAGAGCTAATTTGCTTGCACAATGTTTATCCTATAGGAATAAAAGCACTACTACTATTGAAAGCTGTTGGAATGAGCTGAGAACCAAAAGAACCCACACTGAAAGGAATATAATTAATTTAAAATTTTACCAACAAAAAAGAAAAAGATACCTCAATAAAATCAAAATACTGTAATAGAAATAGTGCTTGAAATAAATACATAAATGCTAAATTTTAAAAATCTAAGAGAAACACTTTAATTCTCAAAGACTTACTGATTTTAAATTAATGAAATCTCCCAAGTGGCTGATGACTGAGCTTTCCCAAGGTGTTATGTTGCAATGAAGTGAATATCTCATTGCAAATGCAGGTAGGAACCCCATCATAAACATACCAAAGGAACAAATCTCCAGGATAGAACTTACCTTTTACTATATAACCATTAAAATCAAACTCTTGGGATGTGACGATATTTATTTTGTTGTGTTGACTTGAAGCAGGCACCAGCTAACCTCTAGCGTAACCTTTATCTTCTGTGGTTATTTAAACCTGTCTGATGTTGTTCTGCGGCTGGTTGTACATGGGCAAAGGAAAAGCTGAGTTTTTCTGGTCTTTTTCCTGATTCCTTTTTCCTTTCATTCTTCTTCCTTTGACATCCTTTTTTAATTTAATTCAAATTAAAAGCCTTAGTTTATACAGAGTTATAGAAAAGGCCTAGAAAAGTCTACTAGTATTACTACATACTCTATAACATTCTCTGTATACATTTTTTCTTTATTCTTTTGTATTGGAAATAGTCTGTATTTTTACAGTTTTTAAGATATGTAAGAAAATGTGGAGCTCGTTGATCCTTCTAAAGGTCTGTGGAACCCATTTTTGGATGAACTGTTATACAAAAGCTAAAGAACAACCAGTGCAATTCTACGGTTTCTTTCAAGGACTTGCTGTCCTGCTTTGTCCCACTTTCTGTTTAGTGGGAGAGGCTCTTGCTGTGGCAACCAGGATCAGCTGACTTGAGTGTTTAGCCTATGGAGTGGTTGCACCTCTGGGGAGGAGTTGACTGGTCAGATGACTCAAACAGACCAATAGGGTATTGCATACTCAGTATAAAAGCTGAGGATCAAAGGTGTCAAATTAAACATTCTTCTTTAGCTCTTTTTTGATGGCTTGCATTCTTTGATGATTGAGGAAGACCCTGGTTTTTTGTCTACTGTGTTCTGGAATCCAGTTTCCAGTCACGTAGACCAGTCTGGAACTTTTTTTATCTCTCTTCTTGCTCTCATTGAAGTAAGAGGGGAAGGAGATCATCTGTCATCTTGTCATTGGGCAGCTTGTCCCAAACCATGACACTTGCTTACACATCACCTGTCTCATGGATGTGTACAAGGGCTGAATGGCTGAATGATTTTAGCATTGTTAATGTGTTGTATGGATGCATGGGTTTTAAGAGGTTAACAGTGGACGCAAAACTTTGTAGATTGTACCTTTTCCTTCTTTTAGCTAAGCTGCATGTGTTGCTGGAATAGATGGAAAGGGAGCAATGGTAGATTACCCCCAATTTGCTAGTGTGGCTCTCACTGCAAATAAGAAATGTGCCTTGAACTTAGCAACCTGATGTAGGAAAGACAGTCCAGTGTCTGGAAACCTGTGGTAAAGGGAGCTCCTGAAAATTCCTACTTGAAGGAAACTTTCAGTGTGAAGCAAAGTTAGGATATACACAAGTCTTATCATTAGGAGGTAAAGCACTTTTAATCAATGTATGATTAACAGGCATCAATTGTGTTTTGCCTATTGGTGTTTAACCAACATTGGAAACTTCAAATAGACTTACCTTCACGCTACAGAACAAGCACAGCTGAAAACTGATGCAGTTCATAAATTTGCAGGGTAGGATTTGTAATTACATTGCTGTGCTTATAAAAAAAACCCAAACCAAACCAACCCCCAAAACATTTCCAGTGGGTGCTAGTTTAAGAAAGGTGATCAAACGTGACTATTCCCAGTCTTGTGTTTTTAAACTTGAATATTTTATCAGGTAATTCTATGAAAAGAGGACCACAGAATATAAACAAGGGATAGGCACAATTCAGACGTACCTGGAAATCCTTTCATCTGTCAAAATGCAAAGAACCAGCAGCATAAGACAGAACGTAGCAAACTTCAGGAACTTCAGACCCAGGCTGTAGCTCACATATGGGAACATGCAGAACTTGAAGAAATTGCTGTGAGAAGCAAGTCAGGAATTTACAAGTAGTATTTCTACTCTGTGTAATGTCTTCAATCGTATTTTCCACACAAATGTTACTTGTGAATATCAGTTAAAAGTTCATAATACATTTTTTGAAGAGAGTAAATGTCATTAATCCTGCTGAGGCTCAGTTATCACAAAGGACACAGACTCCAACGCTCTTATTTGAAAAGTCAGGTCTCCTTGTACATCTTATCTAGCTATCCCTATTTTAAAGACACAATCTCAAGCCCATCTTGTGTTTGCAAAATTCTGCAAATGGAGCATGTCAAGTTCAGTCAATAATAGAAGTGAGACTATGACTTGAGCATCAGGGCTCAATCCTACTGTGCCCAGAGAAGCTGTGGCTGCCCCATCCCTGGAGGGGTTCAAGGCCAGGCTGGATGGGGCTTTGAGCAACCTGGTCTGGTGGGAGGTGGCCCTGCCCATGGCAGGGGGGTTGGAGCTGGATGATCTTGAAGGTCCCTTCTAACTCTAATCATTCTATGATTCTATATTGGCATTGCTATTTCTTCATTGTACATCAGCCTCTCTGGGCCACAAGACTTCTTTGGAATTGTAGATTAATTTCTGTACTGTTACAGAAAATTCTGCTGATTTTTTTTCTGCTACACCTGGTCAATATAGGCTACAAATCACTTGGTTCTCTCCTGAGAGCTGAGCCTAACAGCAGGATGATTCTGTTTTAAAGAGGAGTTGGGAAGGTGAAGTCTTAAATTTTTTATTCTGATGTAATAATTCCTGCTAAGGAGGTGGAATAACTAAACTTAGTCCTCTTCACCAAGATCACTTCTTCTTTGCTGTGTGGTACCCTAAAGGTCAAATATAGCCTAATTTTACTCAGAATACAACAAAAAAGAGGTCAACCTCTACCTGTTCTTTATAAAGTCTGGGCTGTTTATAGCAGGTTCAGAAAAAACAAATTTACAGGTTGTGGGGAGGAAGAAGGGAGCAGAGCATTTGCATATTTGCTTCCAGGACTTACAGTATGCTTCTTTGAAAATTCACTGACTAATACTCCCAAATTATATAGCAGAAGTTGAACTCAGCTGCCTGCATTCCCAAATGAGCGTTGTAATTATGTCGAGGACACTCTGGATTCTCCATTTCAGTGGTCCAAGTTTAAGAAAACACCTTTTTCTCCTGTCAGTTCTAGAGATCCTTTTTTTTTAACTTCATGGGACCAATAGGGAGCAGAGAAAGCAAACATGTAACACACTCCCAATAGAATGCAGCATATCAAAACTGCACATGGATTCTGTAATGCAAAATAAAATGCAAAATACGCTTGCTTAGAATGTGCAAATCACCACAGACAGAATTTAAAATTCTGTCCTGTATTTTACTGTCTTCATGGATTATGTGCAATTATTAATGGATCACAGAATAAAAGACTGTTAGGAGAAACCTATCACAACTTACACATATCTGAATAGTCTCAATACCACAACCCCCTCTCCAATAAATCATTGTTTCTAAGAAATACAGGGAGATTCTAGAAACAATGGGATGAATCTGAGCATGAAACATTTGTACTGAAAAGTGATTTCTGCTCAAGTTCATTAAACTACCTTATAGAATCCTTTGGGAAACTGGAAGAACCTGAGTAATTTTTTTCTTGGAATTAACTACACCAGTAAAAACTCGCCTTATGTAGTAGCTCTAGCAGACCATGTGAACAATAAACTTAGTGGGATTCTTTTAGCTTCAACTTCTATTTTTATAATTTTCTCTCAAGTAGTTAAAAGCAATGTACAAATCAATAAAGTTTGTGTGAGGGGAATGTTGACTCATTTATATCTAAACAGCATATATACATAAGCTGTCAAGTCAGAAAAGACAGGGGAAACTGTCAAAAAACATCAAGGAAGAGCAGGGAGAAATGTGTGTATTTTATATAACAAATGGTTGTGTATGGCAGTCCAGTTTATATAAATGTCATTAACCATCCTGTTAAAACTTACAGGAATTGCTATTAGATATTTATATCCTGGAAAATTTTTACTGACCTCAGGGCCCATTTTACAGAAAACTGGAGGATCTCACACTAGACTGATACAATTGGCATCCGTATAAGTTTTCATCCTGATTTTTGCCGCCCAGAGGGGGAAAAAAAAATCTATTTTTAAAATTTGAATTTACCATTATTTGGAAAATGAAATCATTCTTGATACACGCAGAACGCTTACACTTACTGCTGAGAACCTGAGTAATTGACTGTCATTTTTGAAATCGATCTTTCAGAATGAGATGGTCCCTGAGTCAGCTTTCCCTTTTGTTGCTCAGTTCCATCATTGTATCTCATTGAAGGAGATGACTTACACCTCTTTTTCTCTGTGAATGGATCATTCTTGCTTTAGCCTTTGAAGTACACTGCCCTGATTGATAACTTTAAAGATAGAAATAGTGTAATTTTCCTGGTACCTTCAAGATTTTCCTTTGAAAGCCTTGGAAAGTAACAGCATTATGAATCTGAAGAGTGGATACTTTAAAAAAAAAAAAAAGTATAGTCTATTTTGCTAAAATCTTTACAGCACCTGGAGATGGTTTTGAAGCAAAACCACACTTATTTACTGACTTGCATTTGGCGCTTCCTTCAATACCTACAGAAATATGGTGTATATTGGTGTTTGAGGATCCAGTAAATGCTCATCTGTTGTAAACTTTGCAATCAGTCTGTGTCAGCCTCAAGAAAGTGACAGCTTCTGCCTCACTGTAGGGTCCTCCTCATAATAAATTGCTGCCTTTTCATCTTACTTCTCTCAACCAGAGTGTAACATCCTCATTGCCAGGAGTAGAGTCTTTCCAGCTTTAAACTCAGCTACTCTTCTTGAGGGGAATTTTCTCACCAAAGCTGGTTTTTTCCCCTCATTTCTGCCCAGCTTCTCTATAATTAGGTAAAAAAACCAAACCGAACCACCTCCATTGCTATTCATTCAGGTAAGGCAGTGCCTCACATATAATTTTGAGAAGCATATTACTTGAGGCAAAACAAACATATCTATCCTTACACAAAATTTTGAAAAATAAATTTTATTATCTACATGGGCCTCTAAAACACTCCAGTCTGACAAAGAAATTGAACACATTCCAGAAAGGATATTTTTTTTTTTCCCCTTATTAGAGATGGCATTTTTCCGAAATGAAATATTTACTGAAAACAGTGTAATACTCCATAAGATTGTATTTATAGCTTTTTCTCACATTTTCTTATAGTCAAAACATCTCATGCTCTCTTTTTAAGAAAGGAAGTTTTAATTTTACAATTTGTAATAGCTTTAAATTTAAAATATTTAAATTGCATATAATATCAATCTAGATGCATAAAGTATATATGATCGTATTTAAAATAAAATTTTCATAAATATCTTCAATCTATTACCAAGTAATTTAGCAACTTTCTCTTTTTTCTTTAGAGAAAAAAAATCCTGAAATTGCAATTGCCATGTTTTCTAAGAAGTGAAGGAGGTGATTCATACGTAGGTTTAGCCTTAAGTAGTCAGTAATCAATCAACATGTGCACTAAAGTATAATACGTTAAGGTTCTTTGCAGTTTGCCCAAATGTTTAGGTTGCCCATGTTTGCAGTAGTTGGAACACTCTCTGAAACTATTAATCTTTTATTCTGGAATTTGAATAATGTACAAAAAAATTGTTTCTCAGATACATATAAATTCCTCAAACCTGATCTTGGTTTTGGGTAGTCATTCTGCTATTGAAAAATAAAAAAAATATGGGAACAGGAAAAAAAAAAACCTTGTTCCACTCTTCTCTTTGAATAAAGGCCTACCCTGGGTTATCAGTTTTATAAAATTGAGGCTGTAGGAGAACTGCGATACAATGTCGCCTCCCTTACAAAATTGCCGTAACAACTAAGCACTAAGTGCGGGCAGCCACACAGCTTCCCCTGATGTTTCTCTACAGGGGAAAAAAGCAATTAAATCCCCAAACCAGATTGTTTATTTTATCATATCAAAAATATCTGGATTCAGCTGTTGTTAGGTTAATTTTAATATAATGTACTCTGGGAGACATGCATCATTTTCATCGTTAAAAGAGTTTTTAATTTATATTGAATTTATTTTTATATGAAATAGCGTACTATAGCAGTGTGGCAGGCGGACACCCAGGAGGGTAGTTCTACCAAGATGGGTTATTGGCACGGGACCGCGTTTGTGAATGTGTTGGAGCACTCTGTTCTCAGTTAAAGTTAGACCATATGCCTTAATGTCAGCTTTACTATGGCTGCAAGAAGATAAATTATATCTCTTCTGACAGAAAGTTTGAGGGGTGAGAAATTACGGTAACCAATCCAAGATGAAGTAGGCTGATACAAAAGCAGCCTGTCAACATCTTGTTAATAATCTATATGAGCAGAAAGGACTTATTCTAGATTAGCACTTCTTATCACGATGATTTTTGATATTAAATTTTGAGCTTAAAGCTCATGTGGATATATGATTAATTTTTCTTTAAAAAACACCTCCATGAGCATGTGGATTTCAGTGATCAATTTACTGTCCTGCCAAGGTTTGCCCACCACAGTTGGTTTTTGCTGCCCAACATGGGGCCTGAAGAATCATGAGCCTCTCGTTATTTTTTTTCCTCTTCCCTGTCCAGTTGAGGAGGGAGAGTGATAGAGCATCTTGGTGAGCACCCAGAATCCAGCCAAGGTGAACCCACAACAGTCCTTTTTGGCTAATATAGATTAATACCACTGTGTAAATGTTGGAGCATTAAACATTTGTCCTTTCTGTTTGAATTAAGAACCTCATGTGTTCTGAACATTTATTGAGGTGTTAACGCAGAACAAGCAGAAAACAATGCTGATACCTAAGGTGTAACCTGTTCCACAAGGTTCATTCCTTTCTTCAATAGAGAATTTAATCTTTTAATTCTAGGGCTTAAGTATCTTCTACAATAAAATTTCAATACTGAAAAAAATTTCAATACTTAAAAAAATATTTTTAATGTTTTCATTATTATTGCTCTCTGCTTCAGGTTCGTAAACTGAAATTCCCCAATAATAAACTTAAAAAAAAATAATAATCAACTCATCTTTTCTGTATGGTTAAGGTTATTTTTTGACCAATGACCTAAAGGTTGCATACTAATTAATTTTCCAACTTTTTTTACCTAAAATATTAAAATAAATCATAATATAATGTGACTACTATTGCAAATGTATTCCAGGGAAAATTATTTTGCTTTATTTCTTCATGATTCTATGATTTCTAGCTCTACCTTTTCCTGTCTTCAGATAACTACTCAGGCATAAACTAAAGTTTGGAAGTTATGAAATACAACAGCTCAGGTGAGGAAAGAAAGGAATAATACTCTATCTTTCGTCGTTAACTGCCTAGTTTACTATTATATTAAACAGTCTCAAAATTATTTCATAAAAATACTTGGACTTCATGTTTTCATCAAATTTTAGTTCAATTAACCATATAAAATGCAACTAAGAGTAATAGTACCTGTACATCCCTAGCCACACATGCACATACATACACACAATAATGGTAAAGGAAAAAAAGTTTTACTTTCGAATGGTTTCTTCTAGCTGATACTGGTCTGCTTTAAATAGCATTGAAAAAACCAAACCAAACCAAACCAAACCCAGTCTGATTCTCTGCAACTTGATAAGAAGGATTTCAGTTAATAATCCTTTTTTTCAATAATTTTATCTTACGCTTTGACTATAAAGATCCATTTCTGTTAATTCTGTATATGTACTGCTTTCAAACTTAAATATCCAGTGCTAAATGCAATATTTTATCTGGCTATATTCTTTTAACAACTCTGGATATTACTTGATCAAAAATAACCTGGTGGGAAATAAATTTAAGAATATGCCTTGCTGGATAAGTAGAAAGTAATCAAGAACTTTAGAGATGTAATATTTTAAAAATTGTCTGGATTATGTTTTTTGGTGACTTTTGCTGATTCCTCATGTGTGTCTAGCCATGTAATCACTTGAGAACCTGGAGTGAACTAAAGAAAAGTGTTCAGAATTGATATATCTCCCGCAAACTCTGCTCCTGGGCAGAACAAATTCACTAGAGATGAGAAAACTCAGAGTTGATCATTGAGGCCAATTAAATGAATTACTGTAGAAGAGCAGAAGGTAATTCATGAGTGACATGTAATCTATTCTAATTTAATTGCACAAAAGCTTACTGTGGGTAGTTTCAGTGTCTGCAGTGTATTGTGTGATACAAGTATCACGCTTTTTAAAACAAAAAGATTTTCTGTGGACCTGTTGTCAGTTTTTTGTTATAGATGGATAATATATTGTTCTCCATTAGAAATGTTGTTAGAGAACCCCCATGGAGATAAATATCATTGTGTCATCTTTATATTTTGTACAGGGAGACAAAGGGTCCTTCTGGCCTGTGGGCATAAATCATAATTTATTATGAAGAGTCCTCTTTTACCACAGATAAATCTGTTGGCTTTTGGCACTTTAAGAGGCTGTGTCACAGACAGAGAGAAAAATTTGTTTACATTTTAATTCCTTTTCACTGAACTACCTTACAGCAAGCCAGATCTTGAAAAAAATAAACAGGCAACGGTGTAAGATGTACGTGCAGAATGGACAGAATGAATGTCTAGACAGATCTTTTACCTTGTTATAAGCCAAAGTGTGGTTTGGTTTGTGTGTGTCTGCTCAGTTAAGTGGGACATAAGGTACTACTTACTGTTGACATGCCAGTTGCTTGACCTAGATAGCAAGTAAGAGCAGGAAAAGAACATTTGTGTCTTATGCTTCTTTATTTTTGCCTTCATTATTGGAAATGGGTAAGTAGTCTTTGACTTTTTCTGTTATCTCTGACTCACAGTACCTTAAAAGAAGTCAGTGTGTGTTGTGTTGTAGAGGAAAGGAAATATAATGCAGTGAGTACAGGCACAGTAAGGCTCTGCTCTCTCTTATGTTGCCCCTTGTTCAGCATAAAAATACTTTTTTTTTCCATCTTTGTTCAATCTGCCCCTTTTTATATTATGGTTAGACATACATTAATCCTGAATGACAAGGAATCTATAATTAATGGGTCTCAGGTGAATGTCATCACTGAGGTCTCAGTCATTTTCTCCTTTATGAATCTTCATAAACCACTTAAGGTGTCTGCCTTAATATTCTTTACAATGTTGCTCAGAATTGTCTTACATCTCCTCCAAATTGTTACATCTAGATGATGTGTTTGTCTCTCTGGATTAGTAGTATGTTTAGCTACAACCATAACTGCAGACAAAAAATACTGACCTAGATACACACACAGAAATGAAATGGTCTCCCTCACCTTGCACAAGATCTTGATGAGATTTCCTTTGGTAGAGTTCCTCCTATAATTATTTAATGTCACCATTTCCCTTCCTACCGAATATGCTCTATAAAGTGTGACATCAAAAATATCTCAGGCAACTCAGAAGATATGAAAAGATATAAAGGGAATAAACCCCAAAAATTCTAATTTTATTTTCAATGCAAGTGGAAATTACAAGTAGTAATTGTCTCCTTACACTTCATTTGTGAACCATACAACTAAATCAATAAAGAACAATATTTTTTCAAATCTTATTTTAAAACAGACTTCTGTGAGAAGATCTTATCCCATAAAAGCTATTTGGAAATGTGTTGATTTCATCTCCAAATATAATTTGACTTTAACATATAGAAAAATAGCCATGGTCAACCACGCAAATTTGTTATTTGCAAATTCTATGTGATTTTTTGTTGGATTGAAGGCAGAAATCTGGTAAATTTTTTGTCACGATTACAGAAATCACTGACTTGAAAAACACAAAAGTATTATATTTCCTGGTCACACCTCAATGCCACTGCTATAGGTAGCACTGAGTTATTCAAATATATCCTGCCATCAACATAAACACAACACAGAGCTCTTGATTGTGACCACAAGTTTAAGATATCCACCACTCAAAATCCAAAGCTATCCACCATCAAAAGATGAATATTTCAGGTGTGACCTCAACATGTCTAGTGGTTTTTTGACAGAGAAAAACGTTGTTGTGCTGTTGTTACTGGGATCTCTGCAGCAAATAATACATTTTTCATCATGAGAGGTTGTTAATGCTAATATGAATGTTTTAAGTACATTTCCCTGAAAGGAGCACTGCCTTTGTACTTACATATTCATATGAGTGGGTAGACATTGGCTGTATTTCTGTATGTTCTGGTTTATGCTTAAGTGTTCCATAGGAAAAAAAAAAAAAGGAAAATTATATGCATCAAAAGGGAACTAAAATCTCTGTAAATGAAAACAGGATATATACTGTAAAATACTTCTTTCATCAGTTGACCTTTTGATTCACTGAGCTGTATGAAACTAAATATGTGCACTAAGACTTTTGGAATAGACTTTTATTATTTAACTGTATGTACATTAGCAGACGCATGACTAGTGAGGAAGTCCACATCATTGATTAGATTGGGCAGCCTGTGATTCAGCTATAATGCAGGTTCAGATTTTTGCTGTGTGATGGGTTTTAAAAGCAATAGCTTCCTAAAAATACAGATAGAAGATGAATGGGAGTTTTGAAAGCGCCGCAGCATTTAAGTGCCATTGAAATCAATAAATAGTAGTAGTGAGATCCAAAAATGCACTTAAGCATCTGAAGTACAAGATAGTCATCTGAGACCCAAAGGGTGGTTTAAAAGTGTTTAGATACTAAGAATTGGGAAGTATTTTAAGTTTGCAGCTGTCTCGCTGCAGCGAAGGCCCAGGATATACTGCTGAGTGCCCTCATTCCCGGGGATAAGACTAGGCTGAGTCTTATGGGGGGAGACAGGAGGACACGTGACTATGAAATTTAATAATTTGAAAGATTTGGAAGAAGGGCCAAAGCTTGGCTTCTCATTTTCTCATTATTTCTGCTTTAATCCAATGTTCTACATAAAATCTGGAATGCGCCCAGGTCACAATGCTGCCTGGCACTCACTGGCACAATAGGCCAGCAGCTCGAATATGCTTCTGTGGAGAGAGAAGGCTGACTTGGAAAGAAGTGAGGCCAGAGCTTCTGATTATTATGACCATAGAAGTGCATATAAGTACTCTCCTCCCCTGCTGCTTCCTGTCTTCTTAAACAAAACAAACCAACCGAATCAAGCCCGGCAGCTATTGAGTTATCTCTAACCAAATAGGTACTTCAAGCTTAGAATGAAGTTGTGTTGGTATATGTGATATATGTGCTGGAATATGTGATGTATCTGCTGATATGTGTGGTATATGTAAAATTTCCCTAGGGAAATTGTATTCCTGAGTCACTGCCAGCTTTCAAAATCTTGCCATACATGACCTTTTGCTCTCGTAAACCCATTTGTCCTATTTTACATTTCTGTGTACCTAAACATTTCCAAGAGGTTCACTTTTTCTGCATCTGAACTTTTCTATTTGTTTGATAAAATAGTATTTCCCAGCTTTTCTTGGGTATTTAGAGGGTGGTAACATTAATGATTGTGGGGTGATTACATTTTTTTTCTGTAACAAGAACAATATAGATACCACATATAGATTTCCCAGTATTACATTTCAAGAAAAGACAAGCTTATTCCAGATAATTGCAGCGCAGATAATCTGGGTCACCACAAGTAATACTGCTGAAGTGAGCAGTATTTTATCATTTTGTCATGAAACTTTCTGAACCATGTCCACACTTGGGCTTATTATGTCCTTTCATGAATTATGGGGCAGATGCACTTGGTTGTTGGACTAAAGACAGTACTTTTCAAAGTGCAGTCAAGGTCAAAATGAGCAAATTGAAACAGAAGTATGTTTCTAACAAATACATCCTGCTAGAATAAATAAAAAAGGTTACTCCTTCAGTATGGAATAGCAAACTGGCAAAATTTCAGCCTTTAAAAGGGAAGAAAAAGTTGGCCACATGAAAATTGTTTTCCCTAGTTATAAGAAAGGATTATCCCAAACCAAAGGATGAATTAATTGAATTTGGAGAAATATATCCTACATTAATGCTAAAATTCTGGAAGGAATTCTGGTTTGCTCATATCTTTAGCATTATTTAGAGTTCTAGTCACTATATCTCTATAAATATATAATAGATATTTTAAAAAAATTCAGGTAGAGGTGACGATGATGAAATTTACAGAATATTTTCCAGTCAAGGATGTAGATTAAAATGGTTTGATATAAAAGAGAGAGAAATAAAGAGGAATAGTGTGGGGAAATTCAATATACAGTTCAGCATTGTTCATTATGCAAAGGCTAGAGGTAGCCTAAATTAGCAAGGTTAAAATTAATACAGGGGAGTAACTTGAAACATTGAGATTAAAACAGAAAAAGAAGCACTGTGTTTTCATAGACAGAACACATAGGCTTTCTATAAACTATTTCCACTGCTTTCCTTTTCTTAAATTCCTTTTTCTCTCAGATCAGTAGCATTGTGAGCTCCATACCTGTAGGAGTGACAAGAGGGAGCTTTACTCCCTGACTCCTCCTTAAAAGCTCCCCTGTATATTTGCCTCTGCAGGCAAAAGGTATCTGCAAGTTATTAACGGGATTAATTTTCTTTGAAAATAGTGACATTCTCAACGTATTGATTAAAGTTTTTTATTTTAGGGTTAAATAAAAAATAAACAAACTAAACCCCTTTGATATCTGGTATATCTGAGGTAAAAAAAAAAAAAAAAAGGTAGGATAATCTATGTAACAGAATTCTTCTTCTGTGAAATGTGTCTAAAAGAACCAAAT